>CAKNXH010060004.1:106539-165780 GCA_932178445.1 Andricus quercusramuli | reverse complement strand
AACATGGCGGCGAGCAGTAACGTAGCGGGAATAATTTACTCCCCACAGTTTGCTATTACCCAAGATCGTCCCCCCTTTCCCTTTCTCCTTTAGCTTCTCCTCTAGGTCTGCCAGCAGCAAATTAAAAAGTAGTGGACTCAACGGGCACCCTTGCCTTAGACCTCTTCCTGTCCAGAAAACCTCCCCTTTTTCTCCGCGTATCTTCACCCTAATCCTGGATTCAGTAAAAATTTCCTTTATTCTCTCCACCAGCCCTTCTTCTATTCCCCTCTCTTTCATTGCCTGCCATAGCACTTTTCTATTCACTGAGTCAAAAGCTGCTTTGAAATCTACAAACAAAGCAACTAATTTCCCTCTTTTTCTCCCTAAGATTCTGTTAACCAAGTAGTTGAGTACGTAAATGTTGTCTATTGTCCCCATCCCTTTTCTAAATCCCGTCTGGTTGTGTGGGATACTTTGCTTCTCTTCTATCTGGTTCTCTAACCTTTTTCTTAGAATTTCTGTGTATATTTTATAGCCCCCTTGCATGAGAGTGATCCCTCCGTACTCTTCTACCTTCTTACCCTCCCCTTTCTTAACAAGCGGTACTACCAGCCCTGTCATCCACTCCTCCGGCCACCCTTCTCCTTTCCAGACCTTGTTGCATATCCTCCACATCACTTCCCTAATCCCTTCTCCTCCATACTTTATCGCTTCGTTCTCCACACCATCCTCTCCTGTGGCCTTGTTTTTTTTCAGTCTATCTATCGCCTCATTCACTTCTTCTCGTGTTATTTCGTTCGCTTCCTCCGTTTCTCCCTGGACTGTTTTTCTGTTTTCCCCTTTGATCCTATTTTTTTCTCCCCCTAACAAACCCTTAAAATAATCCGTCCATTCATCCATTTCTATTTCTTCATTCACGCCCTTCCTTCCTCCTCTTTCCCTGTTTATCACATCCCGGACCCTACCTTCTTTGATTGCTTTTTCTACTTCTTCCTTGTATTTTTCCGTTCCCCTTTGCTTTTTCCCTTCCAGCATCTTCTCATGTTCTCTTTTTCTCCTGTTGTACTCCGCCTTCTCTATTTCTCCTTCCCTCCATTTTCTTACACACTCTTTCATTCTCTCCTTACTCTCCCTGCATACCTCGTCCCACCATCCTCTCTTTCCCTCTTCTCTCCCTTCTTTTGTACCTATCTCATCCTTCACCTTCTCAATCGAACCTTTCAACCTTTTAATTAACGCGTCTACTCCCTCCTCCTTTTCATATCTAACATTCTCTTTTCCATCTTCTGTTCAAACACTTTTAATTTATCTACCCCCCAGACTCCCATTTTCGTGTTCCTTTCCCCTCCTCTTTCCTTTCTCCCTCTGCCACGCTTATGGACGCCACCTTTCAGTGTAGCTATTACTGGGAAGTGTTCTGACCCTATCTCATTTCCTACATTCATACTGCATATCATATTACTCATTCTTTCTTCCGCCAGGATGTAATCTATGACTGTTTCTCCCTTACCTATAAATGTAATCTCTCCTTTCTCATCTCCTTTCATGTTGCCATTACATATAAACCATCCGGTTTCTCCTATTATGTCCAGCAACCTCCTCCCCTCCCGGTCTATCTCCCTATGTTTGGAGCTCCTTATATATGCCTCCTTTTCTTCATTCCAAGTCCCTCCCCCTTGCTCGCCAGTCCAGGCATTTAAGTCACCTCCTATCAAAACCAATTCTTCCTTCTTTTCCTCCATCCACCTCCTTATTACTCTCCAACCTTCCTCTTCCCCTCTTCTTCTATATACACAAACCACCGCTATTTTGACTTTCCCTATTATAATCCTTCTTGCCATTGTTGCCTCCTTTTCTTCCCTGTCCTGCTCTGTTTTACCTTTTACTGCCAATTCTTTTCTCACCCCTGATACCATGCCGCCCATTCCTCTACCTTTAACGTGTTCCTTTCTTGCTTCTTGCATTGTCCACACATACCCTTTAGGTAACAACCTTTTCATCCCCTTCCAATCCTTCTCATCCGCCCAGGTTTCACTCATCATAATCACGTCCCACTTTTCTAACTCCCGCCAGAAACCTTCATTCTTGTTCTTCAGGCCTGACACATTCCAGAAAGCTATTTTCACTTTTTTCTCCTCCCTTCCCTCCCCTATCCTCCTTACTTTTCTTCCGCCTTGCTTTTTGGAAACCCCTCTGTTTGCTCTCTAGCCTCGTTTGAATCTTCCTTTCTTCTACCGTTCTCAACTCTTTTTCCCTTTTTCCTTATTTCTTCTACTTCCTCGTCCCAGACCCACTCCTCCCCATTTATCCATAATCTGTCTCGCCCTATCCATACCATGCATCCCTTTTTCCTCTCTATCCATGCTCTCTGTTCTATTTGCCATCTCCTTTTTCTCTCCCTCCAAGTCAAATCCTCTTCAATTCTCTCCCTTCTTCCTCTCAATAATTTTTTGTTCTCCATAATTTTCTTTTTCTCCTCCTCACTCCCTACTTTTACTACGAACATTCCTTCTTTTCCTTCCTTCGTCATTCCTAATCTCTTAACTCCTTCTACCCTTACCCGAATTCCAATATCGCTCAGCAGATTTTTGATTTCAATTTCCCCTGTTTCACTCTCTATTTTCAATCCCTTGACTACTATGTTATTTTTTCTCTTCGCCCTTTCTTCCCCTTCCAACCTTCTTTCAATCTCACTCAGTCTCTTCTCCAATCTTTCATTCTCATTTTGCACGTTATCACTCCCTTCTACTTCTCCCGCACTTTCTGCTCCCTTCCCCATATGCTCATTCCTAACTTCTAATTTGCTTACCCGTTCTTCCAGTTGTTTCATCTCCCTATTTGTCTGTTCGTCAATCTCTCTCTGTCTATTCTCTATGGCCTCTAGTTTACCCCATACCTTGTCTTTCTCCTCTTTCCAGAGTTTATCCCACTCTTCCCACTTTTCTCTTACTTTTCTCACTTCCCCCCTAACTTCCTTCCCCTGCCTATTCATATCTTCCAGACTCTTCCTTGTTTCCTCTCTAAACCCTTTCATGAGGGCTGCTAGCTTCTCAAACATCCCCCCATCCCCCCTATCTCTGTCTGGTGTTTTTCGTTTAATTTTCACTTTCTTGTTATCCTTGTCCCTTTCAGGATCATCTTCCCCTTCCTCTCTTTTTCTTTTATCTTCCCCTTCACTGCTAGTCGCGCTCACCTTTTTTTGCCATTCATCCAGACTCCTATTAGAGCCTGCGCTACCTAGCCTGTTGAGGCGCTGTAAGTTTGAAGGTCTCCCGCGTTTCTGGCTCGTGCCTGAACCCCTTCTCTCAGCTGATCCGACCCTGGTCGGTGTCTCGAACGTCTCGTCATCGCTACTGTCCAATTCTCCCTTCTCCCCACTAACAGCGCTCAAAACCTCGTCCGCTCTTGCTTCTTCCTCTACCTGCCCTCTGTCGCCCGTTCCTTACCAAAGAGTCCTCGATGTTTCCCGCTCTTAGCTTGCCTACCTCTTGCCCCCCTTACCCGACAACTACTTTCTACACTTAACCTCAAAACAAAATTTGCACGTTTCAACTTTCCTTTCTCACAACTTATTTCCATCCTTTACACACTTGCATTCACTCACCCTTCTTCCTTTACACCTACTCTCCGCACTCACTGCCCTTTCTGCACCCACACACGCTGATTCCCTTCACCAAAGCCAAAAAGCGCAACACTTGACACAAAAGAGTTCTCTCACGATCGGTACCCCTTTCAATTTTCCTAAACTCATTTTAAACTTATTAAATTGAATGAATTTTTTCTTATTTTTGAATTTTTTTTTTCAATTCACTTGATTGCTTTTTAAATATAGCTTGACTTTTTCATGAATTTTATACAATTCTTCTCATTTTTCTTAAATTCCTCAAAAGTTACTAAAACTTGACTCAAATGAATGGATTTGTTCGATTTTCGAAAATGTTTCCGATTAATTAGAATTCTTTTGAATTGTTCTATCTCTTTTTTTGTTAGAAATTAGAAGAGTTTTAGAAATTTGAAGAGATTTGAAATTTTCTTTATAATTTACCCTGAATTCTCAATAATTAGTCCTGAATTCTTTTAAATTCTTTAGAACTCTTTTGGTTTTTCTTTAAATTAAAATTAATTCTTCTGAATTTACTCAATTCTACTTAATTCAGTGGATTTTTTTTTTAAATTTTCAAATGTTTTTATTTACCTGATCCTAAAGTCCTCGAACCTCACCTTGAATTCTTAGGCATTTCATCAAATTCTTTTGAATTGCCTTGAATTTTTCACAGCTCATTTCAAAGTTACTGAATTCAGTGAAGTTTTTACGTACTTAAAAATTTTTTTTGATTCATTTGAAAATTTCATTTGAAAGTTTCATTTGAATTGTTTTTTTGCAAATTGTAAAATATAAAGGTTTTACTTGTTTAAGTTTAGCCAGTTTCTTGCACTTTTTCAAAATCAACAAAAAAAAGTAGAAAATGGTAAACTTATCTTGAATAAAAAAAAAGAAAAACAAACACTTTTCTCAAAAACCACAACTTTTTTGCCTAGAATTTTTAGAAATAATAGATTATACTAATATAGCCTGCCTGCCATACATTTTCCGTTCGATATTTTTTTGTTTTTCGGTAGAATAAATTTATTATAAAAGAAAATTCAAAACAATTTTTTTCTTCTGGAAAACAAAAAAATACCAAACGGAAAATTGATGGTAAGTAGACCATATTAATAGCTATTAATTCTAGAAAATCCAAGCAAAAAGGGTGTTTTTTGAGAAAAACCGTTTTTTTTCAAAAATTCAAAATAAATTCACCATTTTTAAAATTTTTCATGGATTTCTAAAAAGATCAAAAAATGCAGGATATAAACTGGAGCAATAAGAAAAACCTTTATATCTTATAAATTGCAGAAATAGCACGGGTTTTAAAGTAAAATATTATTATATTCATAAAAAATGTAAAAATATCGCCATTATAATTAAAAAAAGTACGTGTCTTCTTATTTTCCACGTACAAAACAAATTTCACATAAAAGTCAATCCTGAATATGTCACATGCCAGCCTTCATGATTTGAAATTCGGTCCTTATATGTAATATTTAAAACAATATATTTTAAAATCCTGCATGACTTTGGGAGCTCGCATATCACCGTCATGCGTGCGACCTTCACACGTGCGAGCTATATGCGTCGCAATTGAGGACACATATGTCTGCTCGGGTGATGGCGCCGCGTGTGGGACAATCCGCACGCGTGCGAGTCAATACGCCATCATTGTGCGCGCACATTGTTATCTTGGCTGTTTCACAGAGGCATTCGTTTCTTAGCTTTGAAGTTTTTTTACAATTGAAAATCAATTACTTTCACTTATTATGTATCTATTTCAGTCGTAGATTCATCGTAACTGTAGGTAAATATTCGTCTGTTTGCTTTAAAGTTTAACTGATTAGTTGAAAATTGTAGTTTCGTGATTGAAGATTGAAGAACTTAGTTGGAAATTCTTTTTTTACGATTCATCCCAGCAAAAACGAAAGAATTGATACAGATTGGGGCGAATTAACATTTTTGTAATGCGCGTAAATCCCGTTTTCTGATTCGTTCGAACGCATTGAGATGCATTTAGATAAGTAGAGACAGCGCGAATTGAATGAGTGTGAATTCGTATGAATGCGTGTTCGAGGTCAATCAGAAAAAAAATTTATAAAAAGTGCATGCGTCGAGAGTTGAAAAAGCGATCCCTCGGTTATCAGTCCAGAGTACCCGCCACTGAGCTAAGAGATGGATTGAATTGTATAAATCAACACTTGCTGAAATTCGCCGTGAAGCATTGGGGCGAATTCAAGTGTGTATTTTACGCTCACGAATTTAGACGCATTGACCAACGTTGAAGCGTTTGCGTGCTGACGCATTGAAGTGTTTTCGCTGACTTTAGACTTCTGCACTGTATTCGTACGTATAGAAAAATTCAAAATTGAAATACTGTCTTCACGAATGTACATGCATTGTCACATAGGTTCAATGCGTCATTGTCGCAAAGCGGGATTTGCAGGGTGTCTTAGTCTTTTCAATTCAATTCGTATCAATACTTTCTTTTTTGCTGGGATCTTTTTGGTTGAAATTTAAACTGCTTTGTTTAACAGTCGCTTCTCCTTTCATTGAGAATTAATGTTTTGCATCTGAAAGTTTAATTTTTCTTCTCTTTTGCATACGAATTCGTCTTTTTTAGTAGAAAATTAACAATCCTGGTTTCAAAATTCCCCACAAAATTCTTATTACGTGAAAAATGCATATTCTCGGGTTAAAAATTCAACTGTTTTACAGAAAAAATCGTTTTTTGGCTTGAAAGTTTAAAAAAAAATTGAAAATCAATTACTTTCACTTATTATGTATCTATTTCAGTTGTAGATTTATCAAAAGTATAGTTAAAAACTCGCCTGTTTGCTGGAAAGTTTGACTGGTTAGTTGAAAATTATAGTTTCGTAATTGAAAATAAAAGTACGTAGTTAAAATATTCATTTTTCTTTTGTGATAATGGTTCATCTTTTTGTTGCAAATTAAGATAATTTTTTAAAATGCGTTTTTCTGTTATTGAAAAGTAACTTTTTACAACTAACTGTTAAATTTTTCTACCGTTAATGGACACTTTTTTTCTATTCTGTCATAAAAATTCGTCTTCTTTTGTACAAAATTTATATGCTTTGTTTCCAATTTCCCGAAAAAATTCTTATTTGGTGGAAAATTCATATTTTTGGGTTAAAAGTTCAACTGTCCCACAGACACATTCGTTTCTTAGCTTCAAGGTTTTTTTTACAATTGAACCAATTATTTTAACTGATTATGTATCTATTTCAGTCGTAGATTCATTGTAACTGTAGTTGAAAATGTTTCTGTTTCCCTGAAAGTTTAACTGGTAAGTTGAAAATTGTAGTTTTGTAATTGAAAATTGAAGTTCTCAGTTGAAAATTCAAGTACTTAGTTGAACATTCTTTTTTTGGGATAACGGTTTACCTTTTTGGCTGAAAATTAAACTGTATTTTTATATGTCGTTTCTTCTTTTATTGAGAATTAATTTTTTACACCTGAAAGTTGAATTTTTCTTCTTTTTTTTTGCATAAAGATCCGTATTTCAGAGAAAATTAATAATCCTTGTTTCAAATTTCTTCAGAAAATTCTTATTTGGTGGAAAATGCATATGCTTGGGTTGAAAATTCAACTGTTTTACAGACAAATTCGTTTTTCAGCTTTAAATTTTTTTTAAATTGAAAGTCAATTATTTTAACCGATTATGTATGCATCACAGTCGTAGATCCGTCGCACCTGTAGTTAAAAACTCGTCTGTTTGCCTGAAAGTTACATCGTTTTGTTAAAAATTGAAGTTCTTAGTTGAAAAATCTTTTTTTGAGATTCATCTTTTTGGTTGAAAATTCAACTGCTTTGTTCAAAAGTCGTATCTCCTTTTATTGAGAATTAATTTTTTACGGCTGAAAGTTTAATTTTTCTTCTTTTTTTTTGCATAAAAATTCGTCTCCTAAGGTAGACAATTCATAATCCTTGTTTCAAACTTCCCCACAAAATTCTTATTGCGTGGAAAATGCACATTCTCGGGTTAAAAATTCAACTGTTTTACAGACAAATTCGTCTTTTGGCTTTAAAGTTTACCAAAAATTAAAAAACAATTACTTTCACTTATTATGTATCTATTTCAGTTGTAGATTGATCGAAACTATAGTTAAAACTGGCCTGTTTGCTGGGAAGTTTAACTGGTTAATTGAAAATTATAGTTTCGTAATTGAAAATAAAAGTACGTAGTTAAAATATTCATTTTTCTTTTGCGATAATGGTTAATCTTTTTTGTTGAAAATTAAACTAAGTTTGTAAAAAGTCCTTTCTTCTGTTATTGAAAATTAATTTTTCACAACGGAGAGCTAAATTTTTCCACCGTTAATGGACACTTTTTTCTATTTTGTCATAAACATTCGTCTTTTTTGGTACAAAATTGATATTCTTTGTTCCCAGTTTCCCCCAAAAATTCTTATTTAGTGGAAAATTCATATTTTTGGCTGAAAAGTTAAACTGTTCCACAGACACATTCTTTTCTTAGCTTTCAGGTTTTTTTTACAATTGAAAACCATTTATTTTAACTGATTATGTATCTATTTCAGGCATAGATTCATTGTAACTGTAGTTAAAAATTCGTCTGTTTCCTTGAAAGTTTAACTGATTAGTTGAAAATTGTAGTTTCGTAATTGAAAATTGAAGTACTAAGTTGAAAATTCAAGTACTTAGTTGAATATTCTTTTTTTGGGATAACGGAACTTGTTTCAAATTTCTTCAGAAAGTTCTTATTTTGACTTATATTTACTGATTATACAATTATTTCAGTTGTATATTCATCGTAACTGTAGTTAAAAATTTCATCTGTTTGGTTTAAATTAAATATTAATTAATAAATTTATCAAAATTAGTAACAAGTAATGTCACCTGACAGAATATCCCTTTATATACGGTCTTTTCTGATTCAATAGCAATCGATTTTCTGATAAAAAACAAAACCACAACAGAAATAGTTTAAAATGGAAAATTATCGTTCTTTAATCAAATATGTTAAGGGAAGGATTTCCCTCACCTCTTTACAGACATTTTCGTTGAAAAGAAAACAAAATCTGCTGTCTGAACAAATTCTGAATTGTAAAAACAGTATATCCGTGTTGATTTATTAACGATGATAATATTTAAATATATTCTCCCTCCCCTAACCTGAATCAGCAGTGTGACACTTTAACTTTATGAATTCATGACTACATGCCTCCACAAGTTAAAACTATGCTCCAACAATCTGTGGCGGCCATATTTCCCCCTAGTAACTTTCATTTATCTACCCGGAGGTTGGTACTACTTAAAACGAAAGGCAAATGCACGTGCGGTGCCGCGCCGCGCAGAATGGGCTTAGTGTGGAGTGACCATGTGCGCAAGTGCACCGTAGGGTGCGATCTTGAGATCGATACTTCGAATTTCGATCATTCTCCCTGTAGACAGTTAATGAAGCGGAACGACGAGTGTTAAATAGACACGAATTATAAAACAAAGACTGCGCTTTATTTCTATAGACTGTAAAACCTCAACAGAAACTTTGATTGATACGTATTTGAAAAGTAGAAAGAATTTTAGGAAGTACGAAATAATTTCTATGAAAATGTGAAGACCAGAGGAATAGAGTTCTTGAAACACTCATACACTAATGCTTCGAAGCCAGTCAGTGAAACTTTGGATGACTCCTAACGACTTTTTAGAAAACAGTGTTGCCAAATTTTAAAAAATTATTTCGCGGCTATATGTATTTCATTATCATTCACATAGACTTACGGCGGGATTCGAACTACATAATAACACCTATCCCAGATAGCAAAATGCCCGCCGACTGCAAGCGATTTGCCGGCTCGCGGTCCGATCGATCGGACCGACGTGTCGGCAGATATGCACCTTAATGTGCACACCAACGATGTCCGCCCGACAGGCAGGAGTGACGCGGTCCGGCGAACTGCATGACCGACGGTCCGGTAAACTGCAGGCTGAGTGTGCGAGTAGATTAAAATTAAAAAAATCTTTTTTTATGTAAATAAAATAAAAAATTCCAAATAGCACGAAAGGTAATGACGAGATTCTGCGTATAATGAGTCCAAGTTGAAAGAAAAATGTCAATATTATAAAAAGATATATTTTTTTATAATATGGACATTTTTCTTTCAGCTTGGACTTCTTATAGCTAACATGAACAATTGTTTGCTAATCGCACACTTTCACTCACATCCGAGTGAAAATTCAATGGTGTGAACGCCACACGAGATGAAACACGACAAGAATAGCTGATCCAAAATGCGCATGTGCGTTTTCGATCTCAAACTACTCGCACTATCAGCCTGCAGCGGTCGTGCAAGTAGCAGGCCCGTCGTTCCTCGTGGTTTTCAAGCCCGACGGGCGTCTAATGTGCCGGACCGTTGTCTGCCGTTGTCCGCCCTTCGGTCGCATTCCGACTCTGCCATCCTGTGGGGGCATTTAGCAGGCATGCTGGTCTCCAGTCCGTCGGGCCGATCAAGTGCCGGCACGTATTGTTATCTGGGTATGTCTATGACCCATCGAACGCAACTTATCCCTAACAACTAGACCCCATGGCTAACCTGACACATAGAATATTTTGCACAAGCCCAAGTAAAGAGCCAAATTTAACTCCGCTCTCATTTGTTCATTGCCGGTTACCGCGACTTCATTCAGACTTAAATATACACCACTTCACCTGAGCGTCACTACGTGTTAACAAAAGCGTCCAATGTGACTGTACATTGTGCATATATAGATATGAAGAAGACAGTCAACGAATTCTTCGACAACTTATAAATCAGTTATTCGCTTCTCTGCTCGAGAGTTATTGTATTTCGAATCTTTTGGAATCCGGAGGACTTTTTATAAAAATTGAATACTTGTTCAATACTTCGTCAAAATCTGCAGAATGAAAATTCGAGAACTGATGTTCTTAGACTGTGTTCCAATAATTCGTTGACTTTTTTCACTTTTTCGATAAAGTCGGCGATTCTTTAATAAAAATTAGATGAGATCCTAAAAAAAACGTGGCCTATCCTAGAATGGGTAACACGTCAAATGAAGTTTCGACAATTTATTTTTTCCGTGTATGTATCGTGACGAAGTTTTCGGAGAAAGCGCGGAAAGATGTACAACAGCTTTCCGGGGTTTCGCCGAAGCCGTACCTAACCTCCGAAGGGGAGGAAAGGACGGCTTGCTTAGGGTAATTTTGTTAAACATACGCACCGCCCAGCCAGGACAGCAAGTCTAAGAAAACATTATACTTACGTAGATTTATGTGTTACAGGCAACCATAATTGTAATTTAAATAATTTAATTCCTGGCCTGTTTTCTTACCAGCCTTTCCGGCTATTTAGTATTAAGACTCAGTGAACACTGAGTATTGTCGATTAATATTTGTATCGGGCCTTTGTCAGAGCTATACACTAGTTGACAGCTCGTAAACAACGAGCAGACGATTCATAGCAGTAACAACCGACCGGAAACCATGGAGTCAGTACGTGAGGGTGGGACTCAATCGACACGGCGCAGCAGTCCCGCGCAGGGACCGCGAGTACAGCACCACCCATGACCACAATAACCAGCGATCACGCTCCACCGGAGAGGTGGGGAGAGTAAAGTCGCCGGCCATGTTTCGGCGCCGACACAAGGCAAGCAGCGCCGATACCACCGGCGAGTACCAGTACCAAGGCGACCGGCGGGTCAACCGGATCCAACCCTGTCCAGCCACGCTATTAAGCTCCACTCGCAGCACCGAAGGTATCACGGAGTGGACCCAGTCAACCCCGCCCTGCCACACCGTTAAACATCACCCGTAACGTGGGAGACAGTACGTAGTGCACCGAACCAACCCTGTTGCACTACGCGGCTAGAGTGCCTTGTGTGGAAAGGCAACGATAAGACAGCCATGTTGAAGTTACTAGAAGTTGGCCATGTTGTAACTAGGATGGCGAAGACCAATGGGGGGACAAGCAGCCCGGCCAACGGAACCAATAAGCAAGCAGCGATGGCTTGACGGCACCCATTGGCCGAGGTCGACAAGCAAGCCATTTCTACTGCAACCAGCGGTAGGTATTCACTTGTCCGAAATTTAATTTTCCCTAAAACTCATTTTGCCGAAAAAATCACTAGATGGACTTCTGCTTGCCAATTTTAATTGGGCAAGCAGAAGCCCATCCATCAATTGTTTCGAAGGCGGCTAGTAATCAAGTGATTTTTTCGGCAAAATGAGTTTTAGGGAAAATGAAATTTCGGACAAGTGAATACCTACCCAACCAGCCAATCAACAGCCTCGGTACAAGTAAGGCGCGGGTCGAAAGGAAAGCAGCGGGAGGAAGCATAGGAAAGCACGCTTCTCGCGTCACTTGTTGGCTTGGCTCGGTAGCGTCCCGGTAGCCCGGATAAACCGAAAAAGGACAGTAATCCCAGAGACTGAATTCGAGGTGGATTTGTTTGTTAAGAGGAAGGAAACCAAAGATGCACAAGGGTGCTAAGAAGGAACTGGCCGAATGGCTAAAAGATTTCGGTAATTTAGTGAAAATACGTTAATTTTTTTACAATTTCTCGAGAATATTAGAGGATATAATTGATTCTTCGAGATTTTTGAAGAAATCGAACCAAATAAGGGGATTAGTCGCGAACTTAGGAAAAGTACGGAAAAATTTACGGCGAGTCCGCACCCAGACCGAAAACTTTCGAGGTATTTTGTTGATTTTCAGTGAATAGACCTCGACATAAGATAGGGTGATGGACTCGCACGACCCAAGGGAGGGGGAGTCAGAGCAAGTTGATAATCGGGAAGACCTCGGTTTACCGGGAAGTCCGGCTCTTAGCGAAACACAGTCCGTAGCCGGAGCCGCGCCGGTAGGGGCAATCGAGGACCAGACTCGGCAAACTAGGGCCAGTATAGGAACGATAGTGGCCCAACTACCGAGTTGGGCAGTTGACTTATCAGGGGAGGCTCTTAGGGCAATTCTAAGGGAATTGCGCCTAAACACGAACGGTGTACACGAGGTACTGCGGGAGCGTATGGGGCAGTATTTCGCGCGTCGTGGGGGTAACCAGGCGGTAACCTGGTATCCAGAGGACGACGACGGTCAGGGCCAAGTACCGCGGAATTTAGGGACCAACGACGATACAGCGGGTCCACCGGAAGGTACCCGGCAACGGATCGGATTTCACCAACCTTTTACGATGTTGGCAACGACCCCTCATGGGCACCGACAATGGCCAGGGATGGGGGGAGACCAGGCCTTGAGGGGTACACTATTGCCAACATACACCCCGCCTCCCAGCAGAGACATGTGGAGGTGGGATGAGGGGGCCTTAGTGCCACCTACTCGGGGAACAACATCGGTTGGCGAAAGCGTGAAAACCACCCGAACTGAGGATGACCGTTTCGCGAACGTGAATACTAGGCCACGCGGAACCACGACTAGGGTCAGTGCTGCTGACACGCAACAAAGCGCGGCCTCACAGTTTGTTCCTCCAGTCTGGGGAGAAAATGCAGTCCCCCAACATTACCAAGGGGCAATTAGAAGATCTAGGAGCCCCGGTAGGGCTCAGGGCCTGCCTCCGAGAGATAGGGAGTATCAAGCCTCAGTGGCACTGAGCCGGATTGTGACAACACCCTGGGCAAGTGAGACAATCGGTCCGACAGGATAATACCCGCCAACAGTAAGTGTCCTAACGTGTGCTCCCTTAGTGACCTCCTCGCAGCCTATTTTTACAACCGCGATCATTAGGGACACACGCCTCCAAAGCGACTGGTATGATCAGAACCGCGAAGATCCCCTGTATATTAAGACTCAGCATCGCGAGACCAAAGACTGGGGCCGGACCGCAGAACCAGAGGGTTATCGGTACCCAGAAAGTTATCAGGGACCACAGACGCGAGAGTTCACTCCATATAACCACTGCGAGCAACAGCCTAGGCCACGTGAAGGGCTTCGAACGGACCGGACCACCCATCACTACCCGGCGCCGAGCCTCTTCCCTCATACGAACCCGACCTTAGCCAGGGGGGAAGAGGTCGAGCAAGAACGGCTAGAGCGAACTAGGGGCCGATCCGAATACCATGATAGGTACGAGACACAAGACTTTCCCGAGCCAAGAGAAAACAAGTATAGACCGTACACGACAGGGTATATGGGGCACGAGCCCACACGACGATACCATAGCACGGGTATGAATCATAGTCAAGAAAATAGAGAACAGTACGTCCCAACATTCGGACAGGGACAAGACGGGCCGTATAGGGAGCCATGGCGGCAGTATAGAGAGCAGAGTCGCGCGCCGCAAAACAGGTACTCCCATGGTTGGGAGCAAGAACCAGTATATGAGGGCTATGCGCAAAGACACTGACTTGGGCTGAGGGGTCCGCGTGAGTTTGAGCCAGAAGCAACCACGAGTCACGGGTATGCTCAGGGATGGGGGCGAGGCCCCATGCGACCCCTCGGCAAACCAAGGGACGTGACAAGAATCGTGGAAGGGTGGAAGGTCAGCTTCAACGGACAAAAGGGCTCAAGTGTAGACAAATTCTTCTTGAAAGATATTGCGTGGCACTGGTTCTGTCAGAACAGGTTAAGATGGAATACGTGGGACCAGTGCAAACGACATTTTCAAGCACGTTTTTGGGACGCTTTCTACCAAGAAAGGTTAGAAGAGCAGATCCTCTCACGCAGACAGGGCCAAGAGGAACCGGTAGCAGATTACCTGACCTGTATGTATGGGCTCTACCAGCTCTCAACTAGGCCAATGGATCTCGAGATCCAAATGAACCGGGTCTACGCGAATCTCAGATCCGACTTTAGGAGGGCCATAAGACGTTACGAATTTTCCGACTGTAACGATCTGGCGGTCCTGGCGGCAGAATATGAGCGCGTGATATCCACGATAGGCGAGGATATAGCCCCTCCAGTTCCCGAAAAGTCCCTTATCCCAGAATATGCCTACAAGGGGAGGGGCCCACAGTCGAAGAAGAACAATTCTGTGGCCGCTATCGCCCCGACTCTAGTCGATGGCGACACCACGCAGAATCCGTCGGAGTTAGCGCAGCTAACAAAAGCCCTAATCGCGACAATAGAAAGCGATAAACGGGGCTCAACTGCGAACTTGGGCAAAAACGAAACCAAGAATAAACCCAAGTCTGAGGGATCCAACAGACGTAGCGATAGGAACCCTCGGAACTGTAAGAATTCGGCAAAATCGACTGACAGCCAGTCTGACCAGTCTCCGAAAAAGGGCTCTGAGTCATCCACTTCGGGTAGGAAGAGGGATGATTCGGAGACAGAATGTTGGAACTGTCGACAAAAGGGTCATTTCCAAATAGGCTGTCCGAGGAGCCGAAGACGTAATTATTGTCGTCGGTGTGGTAAGGAGGACGTGACCACTAAAGAGTGCGAACTGTCAGGGAATCGTCCGGGAAACCGAAGAAGGGAGGAGGCTTAGGGGTCAGCCCTTCTTCCTCCATTCCCGGAACGACCCCACAGGACGACAGGCAATTACCGGAACACGACAGGCTTGAGCCGACGGAACCGGCACTAGGGGGGACAGCCCAAGAGGCGAATCCCGCCCCCATAGAGACTCCGTCGCCCTCGGCGAATAAGATCCCGGTAATCCGCATGGTAGAAACTGAAGACACCATCGTTATCAACACAAGAAATGGAATTAGAGAACGACAGAACCCCTGGCAGGAGAACCAAGTAATTTTGGCTCTTCTGAAGTCAAATGGGTCACCCGCAGTGACACCTGAGGAAGGTCCGTCGCTGCCACTGCGATTAGAAGTGAAGGAGCCCCCAAGGGAGGACAAAGGGCTTACCCTGCGAGTCTTTACGACTGCCCGAATCGGTAACACCCCTAAGGTCCTCGCGTTGATAGATGGGGGCATCCCGAACAGTGATGGGAGATGTCGGCTTAGTTATAGCCGAACGGTACAAGGCAACATTGCACACGACACCGAACCAAGCGGTCATGACTGCTGATGGTACCGTAGGTCAGGTTCAGGCCACGTGTTATCTTCCTATCGAAATCGATCGTGTTTCGCGAATGATGAAAATCCACATTGTCCCGAGCATGGGAGAACAGGTGTTCTTGGGCATGGATTTCATCCACACATTCGAAATAGTACACGATGGCAGTAAGGGAGCCTGGTATATGACGGACTATCCAGTATTAGTCCACCACTATACCGAAGAGGGTACGGAGCTGGAAGTGAAGAGGAGGGATGAAAATCCGACAACATTAGACCAGTGTTGCGGCCTCAGAGAAATAACAGCTGAGGAGCGACAGGAACTAGACACGTTAGTTGCCAGGATTGTTAAGCCCCCTCCTAAGGTCCTTCCAGCAACTGATCGAATAACTCATAGCATAGACGTCGGGGGACACCCGCCGATAAAACAGCGGTATTATCGAGTGTCCCCAAAGGTCCTGAAAAATATGTATAGTAGGGAATACACAGCGTTTACAGTCCCTGAAATGGGGCTTTTTCAGTTCAAAAGGATGCCCTTTGGACTGTCAGGGGCTCCTGCGACATTCCAGCGACTGGTGGACTCCCTCATAGGACCGGACATGGAGCCAAACGTCTATGCGTACCTCGATGACATAGTCATCGTAAATGAGACGTTTGAGGGGCACCAGGAATGGGTAGCGAGAGTCATAGACCGCTTACAGGGTGCCGGACTGACAATAAACCCGAAGAAATGTGAATTCGGGAGACTGACCGTACGTTATCTCGGATTCCTGGTGAATCAGGAGGGTTTGCAAGTCGACCCGGACAAGGTAGAGCCTCTTTTCTCCTACCCAGCCCCAAGAACAATAAAGCAACTGAGACGGTTCTTGGGAATGGTGTCGTGGTACCGTCGTTTTATACCCGACTTTGTGACTGACGCGGAACCACTGAATAAATTGCTTAGGACGAACGTCCCATGGGAATGGGGAACCGAACAGGAAAGCGCGTTCGCCAAGCTTAAGGAGCCAGTTGCAACGGCACCTATTTTGACATACCCTGACTTCGAAGTCCCGTTCGTGCTCCAGACCGACGCGAGCGATTTTGGTCTTGGGGCAGTCTTAACGCAGATGCAAGACAGCGTTGAGGGGGTGATCGCTTTCGCGAGTAGGACGATGTCAGACGCGGAAAGGAAGTACTTGGTCACGGAAGAGGAATGTTTAGCCGTGATCTGGTCGGTTAGAAAATTCCGTCACTACCTGGAAGGGTTTCAGTTCATGGTAATCACCGACCACAGTTCGTTGCGATGGTTACACAACCTCCACAATCCAACTGGTCGATTGGCGCGATGGGCACTTGACCTCTTCGAGTACGATTTTGAGGTCGTACAACGGAAAGGACCGTTGCACCACGTGCCTGATGCCATTTCTCGGATGTATGAGGAGGAAGTAGCAATTCCCATAGATGCCATGGAGACGGTGGAGGACGAGTGGTATCGTAGACGACTGCGCGAGGTGGAAGAAACCCCAAGAAAATTCCATGGGTGGAAAATAGTTAACGGAATTTTGTATCGGTACCGTCCGAACCCTTTGATAGACCCGGTAATCGAAGACCTAGAAGCGCGGAAGTTGGTAGTACCAGCGGAGAGAAGACAAGAAGTCTTCGACGAGGTACACAACGATCCGCAAGCCGCGCATTTGGGGATTGACAAGACATACCGGAGAGCCTCGGTTCAGTACTACTGGCCAGGTATGTATCGCGACATTTTTCTGTGAATACGATCCTGCGACACCTGCCAGAGAATCAAGGCTGATCAGAGACCTGCAGCAGGCCTAATGGGCCGCAGGGTAGTGCAGCAGCCTTGGACCGTGTTCCGAGATCATTATCAAAGCTTTTGAGGACCATATTCTGAACCGATGGGGGGCACCGGAAGTGCTCGTGTCGGATAACGGAACAGAATGCGTCAACCAAGCGTTTCAAGGGTTGGCAGAGATCTACGGAATCCGACACTCGTTCACTCCGGTGTACCATCCACAGGCGGACCCCGTGGAGCGAGTGAATCGGGTCCACAAAACGATGATTTTCGCATACGTAGCATAAGACCATCGGCAGTGGGAAGTATATTTGAAGGATTTTAGGTTCGCCTACAACACGGCCGTGCATAGCACCAAAGGAGTTTGATTTTTTCCAACTTGTTCATAATGGAGGGCTTTGCGGAACATATGTAACATGACGATCATGATGGTGTTTCAGTGAGCGCTTGGCAAACCTTTCCGTCAACCATGGACATTATCATTTTATGCGTGACTTTGCAACGATTCCGACTTCGACCGAAGTTAATTGTTGTTGATTTGAGTTTATCGATTTCTCCTTGAATCTGCTTTACCTCAGAGATGGTAGTCTCCTTTGTTTTCTTCACGTAGCGGAATCGCATGATTCGACAAAGTCTTGATGACCCAGGATGTGGATTTTTCCAAATCGCCAAACATATACCAGTTTCCGTGTCTATCGTCTCCAATGCTAGCGGTACCATCGAAAAAATTAGGATGCTTGCATCAGATTTACTAGGATCAGTGAAAGACTGGTTGTATGGATTATGACCAGATGTCCCATCACATCCATATTTTGAAGTTCAAAACATTGAAACATTAGGTCTGTCAACTAAATTTGGAGGTATGATTCCAGGTATTTCCATCAAGCGAGATACTGTGTGATCCAGCAAAGCTTGCATGGTTATACTCACACCCTCTTCCGTTATGATAATATGAGATTCTGGGGGGTAGCACCTTTTTTGGCATCTGCTAGGCTTCTGTAAGGTGGGTAGTATCAGCATTTTTAGCTTTCGCTTGGATACGAATAACTTCATACTGGTTTTCACTCAATTTTGCGCCTTCAATCAGTGCTAATGCCTCATCATCAGTGTAGCGTGTAATTCCTCCTACTTCTGAATATGATAGTTCATCAGGTAATTCATCGTGTTCATCATTGTCATTTGACAAAAGTTTACTCATGCCATTAGCGATTTTAGTTTTACCAGAAGATCGCAAAATGCTCAGGAATGCACTCTGTATTTTAGAGTCAGAATAACATTCCCGAATTTTAGCAGTTTTCGTCGCTTAGTTGATCTTGAGCTATTCTCGAAATCATCTGAAGGTCTTCTGCCGGGAAAAAATCCAACGAATTTAATAGAGAAATCTGAAAGCAGCCATTCCGCATTCCTGGCCCTGAATGTTGTTATGTCATAAAAAGCTTTTTTCCACTTTTGTTCACATGTGGACATGAAATAAGATAAATTATCTTCGATTGCTTTCAGACATTCGTCATTGATATCGTTATTGGCTTTCATATAACTCAGAAGTTTTCCTCTATCTTTATAGCCACTTGTGATCAGGAAATCAGAAAGAACTTGCTTCGGAACTCTAAATTCATTCATTGTTAGAAAAATGAATTATATTGAAAATAAGGTTTTCGATTGAAACTTATGAAGGAATAGTTTGAAACTTACAACTGAAAAAACTCCATAGTATCACAGGAAGAACACGAAAACAAAGTATTCACAAAGCTGCACTCTATGAGAAATAATTCTTACTATTTGGACTCAAGAGTCGTAAATAATGTAAGTCGGGAAAACACAAAAATCCAATGGATACGTGCTTGAACTTCCCAATATCCTTCCAAAAAAACAAGCGTAGCAATTGAACATTAAGTGACGAGAAAAATGTGAGAACCGAAACAAGTGAAAAACGGAACAACTGCAAATCGTTTGCGTCTCTTGATTGTCAGTTGTTTCGTTCTTCATTTGTTCCTGTTCCGGAAGCCAAAAAACAGATTTATTCTATACGGAAGAATTATTTTAAGAATTAATTGATCAAGATTGTTTATAACAATGCGAAATTTTTTTGGATGTCAGTATATTTCGTAGGAGTTCCATTTTTTTATGATGTGAAATCATTTCAGTAAGAAAGAGATTTTTCCTATTTGAAACCGACTATGAAATGCAATTGTTGATCAGAATTGTTAATAACAATGAAAAATATTGTGAAATATCAGTTTCTTCCATCAGAATTTTAATTTAGGGATAAAATAAACAATTATGCAAAAAAATGGATTTTTCCATCAAAGAGTGACCGTTTAATGCATTTGTTAATCAGTATTGTTTATATCAATAAAAAAAAATACTTAAGTGTTTGATTTTAGTGAAGCACTGATTTTACTCGATTTCGCGGGGAAAAACGTGATGAAAAGAGCTTACAGGCTTCAATGTACAGCAAAAATCGATTTTATTCATAAATTTGTTTATAACAATTGAACGGATTGCAGGAACTTCATCTAAGTTATCAGGATTTGTTAATTTTGCAACTTAATAATAAACAAACAGAGTCTTTTTGCAAAATCAGCCTCAACAGACCTCTTAAGAATTTAATTAGATTTGATTTAAAAGAAAAAGATGAAATTTGATAAAAATTGTAGGTTATTTTGAGCCAATTTGCGAAAGCCCAAACGACCGTCGACCCAAATTTGGGCCAGAGCTGGACCGACGGTCGGCAAGAGTGAGGTTACTTGCCAGTGGCGGACTGGGCACCTTGGGGCGTCCGCGGGAAGTCGATATGTAGGGGCGCCTTCCTGAAAAGCAAAAAAAAAAGAATAAAATAAGGCGGAAACCACCATTGTTTTTTGTGCCACTTTTATAATGATTTTTTTATTTTCATTAACAAACATATTTTCCACCACGCAGCAGTAGTATACAGGGTGTCCCAAAGTTCGCGCATACGGACCACATAGCTCGAATATTGGTGAAAAACTAAAATCATATTTTAGAGCTCACAAATGTTGAATACTCATTATTTATTGAGATAAAGAAGGTCCAAGTGGGCCAATCACGTTGCGGCTTTCAAAGTTAGGCAGTAGTGCTTTAATTTAAAAAAAAAATCCTCAACAGCAACTCCATTCACGCTAAACAGTGTTCTCGTTCACAACAGTGACCTTTGAAAACAAGTGTGATCGTTTATTATTTTTCAAATCATTTCAAGTTTCCTCGTTGCGAATTTGTTTTCAAAGGTCACTGTTGTGAACGAGAAACCTGTTCAGCGTGAATTGGGTTGCCCTCGATGATTTTTTGTTAAATTAAAGCACCACTGCCTAACTTTGGAAGACGCAATGTGATTGGCCAACTTTGACCTTTTTTATCTCAAAACATAATGAGTATTGAACATTTTGAGCTATGAAATATGATTTTAGTTTTTCACAAGCATTCGAGCTATGTGGTCCGTGTGCACGATTTTTGGGACACCCTGTATATTCAAATACTCGCAATAATTACTATCATTATGCGAAAAACTGTGAGTGGCATCAGCTCCATTACGCGATGCATTAAAAACAGAGGTAGTTAAACCCCCGACAGAAAAAGTATTCTAAGGATTTTCAAAATATTTCGAAGCTGTGCTGGTTAAGGCTGAACGTATTCTTGAAATTTGAATAGGTCATTTTTGTTTAGAAAAACGATTATCTGATCTTCAGTTGAGAAAATGCTATCAAATAAAAATTAAGCCTTTTTTTTTATTTTATGGAATTTTGCAAATGTGTGATTTAAAATTATTAAAATTTTAAAATGCCTCCTTTCTGTCCGGAACCCATGATTTCAGTGCAACCAACGGTAATGATATTTTATGGTCAAAGTTTTCGAAGAAGAAATGTCCATTTAACTTTAAATCGAGAAACGTACTTAAGTTTTGTTCCTAAGGATGAATTGCTAGGGACGTACACAAGGCACCCAATAATTGTGCGCGATTTGGGCTCTGTAATTATAGAATCTGTGGGTACGGTAGAATTAAATTTAAATAATCAAATAGTCACGTGTGAAATCATATCTGCTAGGACCACCCCAATCGAACATCCAGTGGTTCTATAAAATTGTATTGAATTTGACTCTGGTATATCATTCTGAAAATATGAGAAACGAAGATGGTGGGGATGGTTCTCCTAAAGGGGAGGAACAAATGAGATCAAATAAATCACCACCTGATCCGAATGCGTCATTAGTCCCGGAAATGTATAGCTCGCGCTCTGACATTGGGCTCCAGCCTTGTACCCCTCGACCGGCTTCTAATCGATCAGCGGACCAAAACCCAGGTCAAGATAATGCAGCAGTGTTGTTATCTCAGTCTATTGCCAGTACGATTGTAATCCAACAAGCTGGGCCCACATCCTTTATTTTGATGCTAAAAATATTGCGATCCGCGATTTTATTCAACACATAGTCAATGCCGCTTCTTATGTTCCTGCGTCATGCGAATCATCGTTAATCACATCCGTACTCGGGAAACTCTCTGGTCCCGCCCATGAGTGTACAAGAAATAAAACGTTCCGTCACATAACTAATCTTATAGATTTGCTGAAGGAACGTTTCGCGCCGGGTCGACCCTTCGAGTACTACTTTAACGAGATCTATTATTTAGTCATGAAAAGGGGTAAGAATGTAAACGAATATTATGATCATTTGCACTCTTACATCGGCGGTGCCTCAGCATCTTTTGAAGCTGAGTATACGCACACGATGGGGACACATACTATGATTCCAGTGAATAAAGCTGCGTTTAAGGCATTCATAAGGGGGTTGTCAGACGATTTGTCAGCCACAGTAGATGCTAGGAACCCTGAAACTTCAACAGACGCATTTAAAGTTTGCTAAACATGCCGAGGAAAGGAGGAATGCAATCGGTTTGAATAATCATAACTCGTACAGCGTACAGCATCAATCGTGCCCGGATGATTATAAAGCTACTGAGAATAGCTCGTATTCCAACCAACATGACCCCCGTACTAACCACCATCCTGCAGAGGACTTGCGCTTGTATGATCCATATGAGAAAGGTAGACCATATCGGAGCGAATCAGGACGTTCTTATACTAGCACAAAATATTATCGTTCCCCTGAACGTGATCGCAATTAAAAACGTTCTTACAACAACGGGTATCATGGTATGCCGTATTCTCAGGAACGTGCCAGATCGCCAAGTCCCAGTTACTCCCGATATAATAGGGGAGGTAACCCTCATTTAACGGGAATACTGCGTGGACAGCGCTTGGATTTCAACAGTATCCAGTTGAATCTAGTAACCGTGCAAAAATTATCAATCAAACAATCGGACCGGATACCCCCCTTCTCACACCCAGGTGTACCCAACTTCAGCATCTAGGTATAATACTCCACCGTGTTTATCCTCACCTGACCCACCTACTCATCAAGAAACTTTACACCCAAGAGCGCCACACAACTATTTGATTCTTGGAGAACCAGTAGTCTATAATATCAGTAGCACCATAATTGAGTCTTCGGTTGTAAAATTAGATGTTCCAAACTTGTGCTATGGTGGCGGAAAATTCCTTGTTGACACAGGAGCGGATGTTGATTAAATTAAGTTAACGTCTATTCATCGAGACACACCAGTGTTCGAACAAGAGATTTCTATTATAACTGGAGTTACTTTAACCCGGACCTATACTTTGGGGCCTGAGTCGGCAAAAGCTAGGCAGGAACTGGCCCCCGAAATCAAATCCATAGCACGGATACTTACGATCAAGGCCCGAAGTGTGCAAAACAAATTCCGATACCACTTCAGGATTCAAAACTGTCGGAAGGATATCGTCCGCTGATAGAATCGCCGAAGGGGATGTTTATTGGGAAATTAATAGTTTCCAATCAAGGAGTTTCTTCTCAAGTATTATTGATCAATTCTAGAGAAGATGATGTTGATATTGGAATTCTCCCTCAGGAAATCATTCCATTCGAGTACGTAAATTATTCTAAGGAATAAAGTTCGGATTTTGGAACTGATGTAACACTGATGGAATCCAGAATCGAAGAAGAATCCAGAAAGGTTCCATTAGGACATCTTAATCCGGAAAAACTAGCTTATTTCAAAAAATGGATTGAACACGGTAATGATCGCTTTATGCTCACTACAGACAAGTTACCCACCACGCATGTTGTGCAACATCTCATTCCGACTGTGGACAACACTGCTGTCCACGTAAAACAGTACGCAAGGCCACAAAAACAAGAAGCGCTAATAAAAGAGCACCTATCTAAAATGTTGGAAGGGTGATCTTATCATAGAGTCAAAATCGCCTTACAATTCACCTGCCTTAATTGTGCCAAAAAAACTCGATTCCTCGGGGAAGGTAAAATGGCGATTTGTGACAGATTTCCGATCGCTGAATAATCAGACAATCGGCGATCCTTACCCCCTTCCAAATATCACCGACATTTTACATCGCTTGGGAGGTGCACAGTACTTTTTGGTGTTGGATTTAGCCTCAAGCTACCACCAGATTGAAACTGATCCAAAAGACCAGCCGAAAACGGCCTTTTCAGTAAACAGAGGGCCTGTAAGGTCTGGAATGCAAGGTATTGAATTGTTTCTGTACCTTGATGATATTGTTATTTTTTCTCGGACTTTGGAGGAACATGACAAAATAATAGATATGTTATTTTCTCGTCTTCGTGCAACAAACCTTATCTTTCAGCCAGAAAAATGCGAATTTTTACGTACCGAAGTGGCCCATTTAGGTCACATCGTTAGCCAGGAAGGAATAAAATCCGACCCTGAAAATTTAAAGGCACTAAAACAATTTCTGTCGCTGCAAGGCCTTCTGCGGAACCCAGCGAAATAGCTTCGCCAACTGAGACTACCCAAGTGACAAAACGGAAACCTGGTAGACCAAAAGGGTCACGAACCAGGCAACCTCTCTCTGAGTCTCAGGGTAACATGGACCTAGCAAAAGACACAATAGCCAATGGACTGTGACCCCGAAAAATGTAGTTACTGCGAAACCATTGGAGACTGATTCGGAAGCAGATAATGACGACTCGGACACTGAAAAAACAATTTCAGTTTTCTCCGACTCCGATCCATCGGTTCAGCGCCAACGGTTTAGTATGTTGCCCAGCCATGACATTCCATCAGCCGCAAATAAATACAAAAGCCCACCTCAATTTTCCTCTCGGAAGATTCCTGGAATCAAGGGAAAAAAGGGGGTAATATTAACGTAGAACCCATGCCCATTGGGACTGGAGCTTTGGACCCGAACGACATATTGGTTGAAATTAGTCCACCGGCTGGCACAAGTGAAATCGACACTAAGGACCAGGATTCAGACTCTAATGTCCGAAGCAGCCCTATGCATCGCCCTCACTCTTTCTGTTCTCCTAGCATCCGGAGGAGTATCGTAGTTCACATAAATCCAACAGATGGCGTTCCGAACGCGTAGGCTCGTGTTTGCATTGTTATTTATAGCAAAAATACTAAAATTAATGTAAAACTTGATACTTTTTATAAGAATGAAAGAAGAACATAGTTTTCAGTAACAATAAGCGCAGCTGTAATTATTAACAATACAAAATTCATGAAAACATGTAATTTATTATTAGGAAAATTGAATATGAAGATGAGTGTTTTGAAGACAGTTTGAATTGTATTCATATTTCCCTATTGTTTATTTTGCTGATGTAATTAATTAATTTTATAAACAATTGTACTTGTTACAAATTTTAAACATTTATTGATATTGTTCAATTAATAATAGTAAAAATAATATTCAAATCTTAATAATTAGCCTTATAATACACTTATTTATTAATTCACCTAGAAATTTCATCTCTCTCTCTGAAGAATATATATTTATATATCATTTATTTATAATAAATTACATATAAATGAATTAATGAAAACATTGCATTAAAATAATTTAGAATTGATGAAAAATTATTTATTGAATATATGATTGAAGACACTTATAATTATTGGAAAGAATAATTTATTAAAAAATGATTGACAAGATTAATTAGTAAAAAAAATATATTTCAATCAATATATAAAAGCATTTCAATTTGAAACCATACAATTTTTGTAAGTAAAAAATTAAAAATATTTTCATTTTCATTATAAATCGCTTAACAAATTAAACGTAAAAATATATATAATATACAGAGTGCACAATCTTCCCTTTTTTTCTTAATTTCTCCTTTTTTCTTGAAATTCCCCTTTTCTCCCATACTCTCAAAAAACTTCCCCTTTTCTCTTGAAATACACGATATTTGAAAAAATACAATATTTGAAGTACCCCCATAACATTACAAAATATATGGGACTTTTTACATAAGTATTAGAAGGCGAACACTTTATATACGTACCTAACTTAAAAATGGAATATTCCAAATTTATCAACTGCAATGTAAAGTTTAACGATTTTAAATTCAAAATATTTCTAATTGGTTAAAAAATTTTGACGAATTTGTTATATTTACAGCTCTTACTAGTGAACAATATTTAAAAAATTACGAAATTTAAAAATAAATGTTATGTGCAGTAACAATTTTTTTGAAAACATGTAAAATCATGTTTTTTTATAGAGTTCTACGCATAAATTTTAAAAAAAAAAGTTAAATATTCCGAACCTAAAATTTATTCAGCTGGAACCAAAGAAACATTTTATCACTTTTGCTTTTTCGGAAAAAAAAGTTTGGCACAAATAAAAAATATTTGATTAATTTTCAGAAATGCTTCCAAGTTTCAAAATATCTTGAATCTATTCAAAACCTCTTAAATTCATAAAAATATTTTCAGCTACCTCGAATTTTTCTTGAAATTCTAAAAAATCATTCAAAATGAAATTATTTTAAAGCTTCTAAATTTTTTGTTTGAAATCTTTTCAAAAATCTGCCTTTTTATAGAATCTTTTAAAGTTTAAAATTCTTTTTTAATCTCTTCGAATCTTCTAAATGTTTCTTGAATTCACTCGATTTATAATTTTTTGAGCATACAAAATTGAAAATTGAAACACTTTGGTTTAAAATCTTTTTCGAAATTCGAAGAAATCTTTTACAATTTTCTCTTAAAGTTCATTTTCAAACGAAAAAATCATAAAACATTTCCCCATATATCTTTTGAAAATTCTTTTCTAATCCTTTTAACACTTTTAAACCTTTTGATATTTTTAAATTGTACACAGTTTTTGTGAAATATTTTTGAAAATAAAATATTTTCAAAATAAATATTTTAAAACTTGGAAGCATTTCTGAACATTTATCAAATATTTTTTATTTCTGCGAAACTTTTTTTTCCGAAAAAGCAAAATGATAAAATGTTTCTTTGGTTCCAGCTAAATAAATTGCAGGTGTGACATATTCAACTTTTTTTATATGTGTGCATAGGACTCAATAAAAAAACATGTTTTTACACATTTTCAAAAAAATGGTTACTGAGCAAAAAATTAATTTTCAAATTTCGTAATTTTTTATTATTGTTTACTAGTTAAGCTGTTTTTTGAGAATAGGGGGAAAAAGGAGAATTTCAAAAAAAAGGGGAAACTAAGAAAGAAAGGGAAGATTGTGCACTCTGTATATTATATATAGAGAGGAAATTTCTAGATGAATTAATGAAAAAAATTAGATTGTTAGGCTAATTATCAAGTTTTTAATATTATTTTCGCTATTATTAATTAAATAATATCAATGAATGTTTAAAATTTCTAACAATTACAATTGTTTATAAAATTAATTAATTACATCAGCAAAATAAGCAATAGAGAAGTATGAATACAATTCACACTCTTTTTGAAATACTCATCTTTATATTCAATTTTCCTAATAATAAATTACATGTTTTCATGAATTTTGTATCATTAATAATTACAGCTGCGCTTATCGTTACTGAAACTATGTTCTTCTTTCATTCTTATAAAAAGTTTTAAGTTTTAAATTAATTTTAGTATTTTTGCTATACATAACAATGCAAACACGGGCCTACGCGTTCGGAACGCCATCTGTTGGATTTATGTGAACTACGATACCTTTCCGGATGCTAAGAGAACAACTACCACATACACATACACGGGCGATGCATAGGGCTGGTCCGAAGCCCTAGGACCTTCGCCAGAGAGTTGCAAGGATCATTCTCCAAATTCGATCAATCCCTCATGGAGCACCAGTCATGGTACTAGGACCCGGACCATCTTGAGTTAGAAACGGCTAATAAACCCTAGTGCTCAGAAGATTGATGAATCCGGATCAGCGAATGATTGGTTTTCGGAATCGAAGATATATCTAGTGATGAGAGAATTACTGGAAATTTCGAATCTCATAAGTCAGAATGAGAACATTCAGGTAGACACTCCTACTCCTTTCCAAAATGACTCTATTTTAAATCCTAAGGACGAGCTTCAGGAAAATATCCAAGAGGGTGCATCCTTAGATGAATCCAACATGTCCGTGGTGGTACCCTTGCAAAAGAAAGGGGTCACTTTCACAACCCCCTTGTCCAGATATAGCCCTAACGCAAGATCTACTCCCTATACCGACAGGCTAACTGAGACTGAGGTAATAATAGAGGAAGTGGAGTATAGTGATAATGCCCACAGCCTAGAGAGAGAAACGATAACAACAAACCCAAGGCGATTGCAGGAAAGAAATTCCGCCCAAGTTTACAACTGGAAATGCCTTGCGTGCATGATTCAAATCCCAAACCGAACAAGCAAAGTGATACTCACGTGCAATCTCGGAGAATACCGAATCTCATTACACAAACATCGGTGCTAGATAGCAGCTGGGAGTCGCTCACCTATAAAAGAAGCAATTATGTTCACTTTGTATCAGCCGATTGTGAACCCGTAACGCACGTACTAGCTACCTAGAACAAGGTTTACGCAACCTATTAGGTGTACTAAAGAATGAGCGAGTAAATCATTTCCGCATACCGCGATACATAGATTTCTGCGATGAAATTCCACGAAACACACTTACAGATCTGTTCACAGACATCTTTAACGACGGCGGAATTAAAATTACGGTTTGCTACGGCAAGGTTGAAGTTCCACCGGGCGAACAAAGGCTAGCAATCATCCAGGTGTGCCATAACAGTACGACCAGTGGTCATGAAGGGGTAACGAAACGTACCGCCGGGTTAGAGAAGGGTACACGTGGCCGAGAATGAGAGAGGACGTTACCGAATTTATCCGAAAATATCACTGTGCGGGAGAAAAGCTCCTGCGTGCCACCACACGAGAACCCATGCTTATCACAGACACGCCTTTAGATATATTCGATAAGGTCTCCCTCGATACCGTGGGTATTCTTCCGGCAACTCATGATGGCAATCGACACTACTTACGATGCAAGATCATCTGAGTAAGTATTGTATCGCGGTTGCCATCCCTAACTTACATTCAACTACAATGGCTCACGCGTTGGCAATCAATTTGTTTACCGTGTATGGCGCACTTCGATGCATTTTAATAGATAATGAGTAGTCCTTTGTCCGTAAGTTATGACGTAAGCTTGCAAATATTTTCAATGTAACACAAGTAGCTACATCTACTTACAGATCTCAAACCAATGGTGCACTCGAAATAAGTCACATTGTGTTGACAGATTACATCAAATCGTACGCCCATAGCTATGGTGACTGGGATCGGCTCCTCCCCTATGCGATGTTCGCATACAACACATCTGTACACGAAGCCACACAATTCAGGCCGTATGAGATGATCTTTGGCCACGTGGCGCGGACCCCGTCCTATTTTCCCGATGAAATAAAGCTGAAAACGTACGGATCATATTTACGGGAATTAATAACGCGGCTGCACAAAATACGCCAGTTAGCATTGAAAAGTATCATATCTTCCAAGCAAAGGTCTAAGGACCAATATGATCGCAAGGCGAAACCATTGAAGTCAAGCATAGGCGACAATATCAGGGTATAAATAGATAGAAGAATGAATAAGTTTTATGCATATTATGAAGGCGTATATAAAGTTGTAGGGCTTACTGAAGGGCATAATGTCATTTTAGAAGCAGAGAGCGGTCAAAGGTTCACTAAGGACGTGTATAAGTTAAAATTAGCGTTCTTATGACTAAACGGCCTTTTGCACTCATGGATTCACATTTTCTCATTAACGTCTATACTCAATGGCTGCCAAAATGGGAAGCTAGTGTTTGGAGGACATTACAAAAACATCCAGTTATAAACAAATTAGAGTTTAAAAGGATTAAAAATTCCCGTCAATCATTGGATGTCCAGTGGTGCTATGAGCCGGCTCACGCAGGGTGCTATGGGAACGAGAGGGCAAATGAACTGGCCCGGAATGGAGCCCTGTACTGGAGTCAATTTTATGTATACTACTATAGTGGAATGGAGCTCATCCAAATTCTTCTCAGGTTAACCTCGTCATGATTTGCGAGATTATATGGATGATCCTGAAGGGACTTGTCCTTCTTGGTGTTCCTGTTTCATCCCAAAAAGGACCTGTCGCGTTTTCTTCTTCGTTATTCATAATGTGTCCCCTAAGGGTTTACTTGCCTTCCATTTCTTACAACACTTCCTTCTACATGTTTTATAAAATGTTATCCTCACTATTTACAATTATTTACAGAAAATCTTATATCTACAGCCTTAATTCTATTTTTGACGATAGTGCAATTTGGGACGTGTTAGCGAACCAGTGAGCGAGTGATCGAAAGCGAGAGTGCAAGCGAGAGAGAGAGAGAGAGAGAGCGGTAACGCAAATGCATCTTAATTTACTTATGCTATTACATAACCATTGCTTACAAATCTTCACGCTTCTGATTTAAGCAACTTCCGTTTCCTTTTTTTCACTTCTCTTTACCTTTATTTCGCCATTTTTTTGCATCGATTCTTTAATTCTTTTTCATTTGCTCCCCTAGTACCATTTAACTCCTTCATCCACTCCTCCCCCAAACCATCCTCCCCTAGACTCTTTACCACATTCTCTTGTCAGCTTCCTTTATCTTCCATTCCTCTCCTACATCCCTCCCATACATGCTCCCATGTTTCTTCTTCCCATTCACAGATTCTGCACTTCCTGTTATCTTTTTTTCCACAATACTTACTTGCCGTTACCTCTTTTCCCAATATAAATCTTGCTATTCTGGTTCATATTTTCTTTCCCCATCCCCTTTCTAAATACTTTGGTACTCCTTCCTTTTTTATCACCTTATACCATATATTATATTTTGATTCCTCAATCATCCCCCGTCTTTCTATTAATTGTCTTTCTCTCTCCTTTTTTTCCACTTCTTCATAGTTGACTCCAGTACCGTCTTCTATATCTCTAGCCTTAAAGAACTCTCTCCTTTCTTCCTCCCAGCTCGTTAATTCCATCGCCCTCGCTCTACTTTCTTCTACCTACATCAAACACTTTCTCGCTTACTCCCCTTCCTTTCCCTCCCTCAGCTTCGTCTCAAAATTCCATGCTCTCTTTCCTGCTCTAGTACTTGATTTATCCCTTTGCGCTTCTTCTCTTACCATATATCTCGGCGTCCTCCTGTCTACCCCTAGCGTCCACCTTATATATCTTTCTTGTTGTTGGATGCCCAAAAAAAATCTCCTCCATTGAGCAAAATTGGTTAATATTTGGGGGTGGCGCAAAGGCCATGAAGTTTCCCATTGATTTAACATGGAAAAAAGTCAGCTTTTTGTAAATCTAATATTCAAACGCGATAATATGTTACACATGATTCCGTGTTTCAGTATATTATTAAGAATGCTTCAGAGAATAAGAATCAATCATAAATTTTCGGGTTGAATAATTTTAAGCCACTCTTATGGGTCCCCAAAGAGAACCCCATACGTGACAAATTTGAATTTGACGTAATATTGCGGTTTAATGACGCTTTTTAAACGTTTTTTAAAAATAAGTTATCGGTAATTTAAGAATAACAAGTTATTTTTTAAGTAATATTCAATTGTTTAAACAATTTTAATTTGTTTAAATATTATTTTTTTTTCACTCAACTCGCGAAATGAACCTTCTTACTAGACTATATGAGTTATTTAATCAATGATAACAGTAAAATAATTTGTTTAAACAATTTGATAGTTATTTAAATAATACGTGCTTCGTCAAGTATATATTCTACCTAAAAAAAATCAGGAAAAACATTTCATCTCACTCAATTTTCGTCAAATTTCAATATTTTTAAGTACTAATTTGTTGATTATGAATACTCGGAGATGTTCAAGCAAATTTAAATTGTTTAAACAACTTTTTTTGTTCACATATTTGATTTTTTTTATCTTTCGAAATATTGAAATATTTTTATGTTCTAATTTGTTTTTTAAAAGCACTCTTAAATGTTTGAACAAATTGAAATTGTTCAAACAATTTAATATTAGTAAACAAATGACTAGGTATTCTTAAATTACAGATTAATGATTACTTTTCTTTTTCTAACTTTTAAAAACCGTCAATAAACCGCAATATTACGTAAAATTCAAATTTGTCACGTATGGGGTTTTCTTTGGGGACCCATAAGAGTGGCTTTAAATCACTCAACCTCAAAATATATGATTTATTCTTATTCTCTGATGAATCCTGAACAATATACTGAAACACGGAATTATTTTTAACATATTATCGCGTTCAAATATTATATTTACAAAAAGCTGACTCTTTTCCATGTTAAATCAATGGGAAACTTCAGGGTCTTTGTGCCACCCCTAAATATTAACCGATTTTGCTCAAATTTAAACATTTTTTTGGGAGCATTCGAACAAAACTGGGGGAGTGAGCTCCATAACCTAATACCGGCCATACCAGCGCATCAAATAACCACATTCACCTTCTCCAATTTTTTTAAACCTTCTTTTTCCTATTCCCCATATCTGTTTCATTACCCCTGCTGCTTTTCTTATCCTTTCTCTTATATGAGCTCTATGATCTCCATTTGCTTGCAAGGTATATTCCAAATACTTAAACTCTTTTACTTCTTCTAATTTTTTCCCCTTCCATCTCCCCGTCCATTTTTTTCTTTCCTCTCCTTTTCTAAACCTCATTATCTTTATCTTTTCTACATTTAAATTCAACATTTTTCCTTCTAAGTATCTAATCCTGTAATTGAGCCCACCATCCCTTCTTCATCCTCTTCCATCAACACTATATCGTCTGCGTATGCCAGTTTATATATCTTTTCTTTCCCTATCCTAACTCCTCCCGACCCTTTTCTCTTCATTTCTTCTTTCAAGTCTGATATTATTATATTAAATAAAAGTGGGCTCAGAGGAGATCCTTGCGTAACCCCTCTCACCAACCAGAAACTATCTCCTACCTGCTCTCCTACCTTTACCTTGCTTTTTGTCTCTCTAAAAAGTTCCGATACTTTCTTTATTAATCCCTCTCGTATCCCCTTTTTCGCCATAACTTTTTCTATCTCGCCTCGGTTTAATGAGTAAAACGTCGCCCTCAAGTCCACGAACACTGCTGTCATTGCCTCTTTCTCCCCTTTAGTCCTCAAATTTACTAAGTAGTTCAGAACATATATATTGTCCATTACCCCCATCCCTTTTCTAAACCCTGTCTGATTCGGTGGCTCTATCTTTTTCTCCACAACTTCCTTTTTTAACCTCTCCGATAAAACAGCTACATATGCTATATACAGTGTTGGCATTAGTGTCACTCCTCTATAATCTTCAACCTCCTCCCCTTTGCCTTTCTTCACTATTGGTATCACTACCTCTTCTTTCCATAACTCTGGCCACTCACATAGGAGTATTAAACTACGAAAATGGTGAAAGGTATGAAAACGCAATAGAAGATCTAAATAAGGCACAGAATAATATATCCAAACTGATGGGTGAGCAAACGCATTTAGTAAGATCGGAACTGCAGAAATTATATTATATGGCGGAGCAGCGAGATGTAGAATTGGTCCATCTAAAAACGCGAATTGCTAATATTTCAAGAAATGTCAATTCGCTTGAAGGTAAAATGGCCCGTTAAATTATACTGCAATCCTGGAAAGGACATCCATCATTTTAGGATTCACCCTAGACGATTACCAGAATTCTATGGAGCAACTGATAGCAGTGATACAGTCCGCCCGGGAAGGAAGATTGAATCCGGGGTTGATCACCAATGAACAACTATCCACTATCGCGAGAGATGCCCAGGATCATTTACCAGATTTAGAATTTCCCGTTCCACTTCCACTAGTAAATTTACCTGATTTGGCTCGCATCTCAGCCGTATCGCTGCGAATGCAGAATAGAAGATTGATGATCGTCTTGGATATTCCCCTCCAAGAACGAATAAGAAATCAACTTTATCAATTGCATCAAATACCCATAAGCCAACATGTGGTAAACAACCAGAATGGAACAGGCCGATCCTATATTCTACCCAGGAGTCGATATTTGGCAATGGATGACGAAAGAAGACATTACCTTCACCTTGAGGAGAGCATTCTCCAAACTTGTGAATTACCCCTCTACGTCAGTCTTGCGTAGCTACGAAATACATATCTCATTTGATCAACAACCTTACTGGATTTCCATAGTATCATTAGGAAGGTGGCTATACTCCATGTTGAATCCAGAGACAGCCTACTTGACCTCTACAGGAAGACATACGCAGGAGATTAAGGTAACAGGCACTGGTTTATTACAACTAGCACGTGGGTTCACCCTGAAGACAGAGAGCATCACATTGTCAGCAATTATGATAAGAGAAGATATGCAGGAATACATTTACGATCCAAAAATACACCTTGATGTCTTTGACATATCCTCTGTGAAACAGGAACATCGCGAAGCCTTATACCACAACTAAACAACACCAGCAATATCCAAACACAACCCTTCTCATTATGGACAGGACTGGAAACGGATATCCCATTACTTGATTTAGAGCACGAATGGAATACTCTTAGTGAAAATCAGATAGAGGCACAGAATCACTATACTCTAACTCATTGGCAGTATTGGCATATCACACAAAATTAAAGAAAAACTATTTTTTACAGACATTTTATGTGTGAGTGGAGTATTGCAGGAAGCATAGTCTGAGAAACACGTGAAAGAATGCCCTAATAGCACGGAATGTTCCTGGAACATTCACCGAACGTTCCGCGAGAACTTTCGAAACATTCCAGCAAAACGTTCCAGGAACGTTATCGGAAGGTGTAAAATGTCCGTCGCTTGGGAGCGTTTCAGTAAAGTTCCACTGGAACGTTCCAAACCTAAATGACCGTTATTGTTATTATTATCAATAAATATCGCGTAAACCGTTAGTTACAGGTCAAAATTGATGTCATTTTATGGCATGGATATCATATTGCAGTGTAGTATATGTGGTACTCAAAACTAAAAAATAACATCCATTTTTCCCAATCTCTTATGGTTTACGAGATAATTGTTGTTAAATATAACAATAATGTAAGGTTCCCCTCAGGTCCTAATGGAACTTTCCCAAGCGGCGGACATTTCACACGTTCCGGGAACGTTCCTGGAACGTTCCGCGGGCACCTTCGGAACATTCCAGCAGAACATTCCAGGCACGTTCCGTGCTGTCAGGGTGGTTTCGTCTTGCTGGCCGGCGAAAAAGAAAAGAAAAATTTGTCATTTCGATTGAGGTTACACAAATGTATGTTCCGGTGTTTTTGCTTGTGAATAAATGCTATAGATAGTATAGATTATCATAGAAATACTTAGTTAATGATCTCATCTCCAGAAGAGTCCATATGTCAAGCCATTTCCGAGCGCGCATATCACTTGGATGGGTGACCACCTGCGACGTACGACCGGGTTGTGTATTCGCTGCGTTTTAACTAATGTCGAGCGGGAGGTTTGACGCGGAAAATGACTGTACGCATTCGATGGGTATGGTCGAATATCTGCCTTCAAACTCAACTGTCGAAAAATTGGCTGAAATCGGGAGGTGGTTTTCTGCAGCATTCCACTCCTCTGGCCAAACGTCCGGCAAATTCGAGTACTTCTAATAAAGTAGCATGTAGCTGCGGATTAGCACTGGTTGTGATTAATCTGTGTATATAGCAATCTGTGTACATACCTCTGTTTCACCGAGGATTGAAAAATAAAAAGGCATAGTACAATAGAAATTAACAAAAAGAAAAAAGACTGAAATTAATGAAAAGGAAAGTTTTCACCATTATAAAATTTGTATGCTTTTTTAATTCTTATTAAATATATATTGCATTTATTTTCTTATAAACGTGAATTTGTTTCCGTAAACAAATTGTGCCTATTCATTGAAAAATAGCCAAACTCTGAATATGTTTATACAATTTTTTAAAATAATCAATGATTATTGTATACTTGCGAAGTACCGTAGAAAAGTGTTATTGGGAATACATTTGGTCTTGTTGCCCTAAAGTAATTGATCCTATTCGTTAAAAAATGGCCAAGCTCTTAATCTGTCCAGGAATATTGTTTAAATAATTAATAAATCTAGGAAACTTGCAAAGCATCATGCAAACAAGTAATTGGAAAGATATTCTTAATTAGTTCTGTAAAACAATTTAGCCTATTTGTTAAAAGATAGCCAAGCTCTAAATATTTGTTGAAAAATAGTCAAACTCTATATTTTTCATGAAAATTGTTTAAATATTCACTAATGGTTGTAAATTTACAAAAAAAAACATAGAAAAGAGTAATCGGAAAGACATTCTTATTCGAGTCCGTGAACAAATTGTACCTATTCCTTGAAAAATATCCAAACTCTAAATAAGTTTATAAAAATTGTTTGAATAATTAATAATAATTGTAAATTTGCAAAGTAACGTAGAAAACACTTATTGGAAATGCATTCTTTGTTAAATCCGTGAACCAATTGAGCCTTTTCGTTTAAAAATAGACAAACTCTGAATATGTTTATAAAAATTGTTTGGATAATTAATAATAATTATAAATTTGCAATGTAACGTAGCAAACACTTATTGGAAATGCATTCTTTTTTAAATCCGTAAACAAATTGAGCCTATTCGTTTAAAAATAAACAAACTCTGAATTCGTTCATGGAAATTGTTTAAATAATTAATAATTTTTGTAAATTTACGAAGCAGCATTGAAAGACTCTCAATTCCGTGAAAGGGAGAGAGTATAAACAAAATAAAGTAACAAAGAATCATATAGAAGAGACATCGGAAAGACATTCTTAGTTGACCAGGTAAATAAATCGTGCCTATTCCTTGAAAAATAGTCAAACTCTGAATATGTTTATAAAAACTGTTTAAGGGTGTTGGTTAAATCCAACTTTGATTTTTTTTATAGGTGCGGCACTGAATCAATATATATTGTTCCCCCCAAGTATATGAGAACGAATGAAAGGAAACTTGTGAAATATCCGGGGTCTTGCGAGATCCTCGAAACAATAAAATTTGGAAAAATGAAAACTTTTGCTGCGAAAATCATTATTTTGACGAAAAATAATAATTTTCGGAAAGGGAGACATCTGCGACTGAAATCTGGACTGGCGGTCGATAAGAAAGGGTGCCCCGATGCCGTGCGTGGTATGTATGTATATTTAATCTCTCCCTTTTACGGGTTTGAGGGCCTCCGCTCCCTGTACATATATTTACACTTCATCCTTAGTCTATCTTATCCACTGCTTATATTCTAATGCTTCGCCTTATATAATAACAATACTATTAATACTATTCTTCTTACTTCTAAAATGAGCGATCTTCCAGGTCTTCCGTTTTCTCTTACCATCAAATGCATTTTCACCGATTTAAAATTTAAAATTTTTTACTGTTTACATTCCTTTAAACAGGATTACCCGTTTGGCTCTGCCCTGCTCCCTTTCTTTCTCTTAATTCTTCCAGTTTTTTCATCCACATCACTCCCTGTCCATTACCATCCAAGATCCATCTCACACACTCATCCACACTCAAATGTCCATCTTCCTCTCCTGTACACCTCTGTAACACATGTGCCGATGATTCCACTTTGTATCCACATACTCTGCACAGATTATCCTCTTCATCCATCCAATATCTACAAGCTCTCACTCCTTCCCCCATTCTAAACCGTACTACCCTATTCCATTTGTCTTCTTTTCTCATCTTTTGCAAATATTCTGGTTCCGTCAGCTCTTTGACCATCATATACCATCTATTTTACCTGGAATCCATAATCATACTCCATCTCTCTTCTCCTTGTCTTACTAATAGCTCTAATTCTATGTTCTGCCAATCCAGAACCCCTTCTTGTATCTCACAAACCCTCCTCATTTATGTCCTTTCTTCCTCCCATTTCGAGTTTCCCAAATTTCCTCTCGTCTCTTTGTTCCGAACTTCGTTCAAGCATACTTGTGCTATTCTGCTCCCCTCTCCCCTTTTCAGCTTCCCTTCAAACCTCCAGGCTCTCTTAATTCGTCTCGTTACCATTTTCTCCCTTCCTAGTTCTTCCCTCAACATGTATCCTGGGCAACTCCAACTAACCCCCATTACCCATCTCAGAAATCTCTCATGCATGCTTTCCACTTTCCTATGTTCCTTCCATCCCCAGACTTCTACCCCATAACACAATACCGCCCATACCAACGCATCAAACAACCAGACCCTTATTCTCCAATCGTCCTTGAACTTTCTCTTTCCTATACCCCATACTTGGCCCCCTATTTTGCTCGCACATTCGATTCTCTTCCTCTCCTGCACCTCGTTTCCCCCTCCTGACTCAAACCAAAAACCTAGATAACAGAACTCCTCCATAATTTCCACTGTTTGTCCATTTATCTTCCAAACGTAACCTATTTTGGTCTTTCTACTTCTGAAGCACATCACCTTGGCCTTCCCTGCGTTCACCGTCAGTTCTTTTGCTCCCACATACTCTTCGAAAATTCTTATCATTAGGTTCATCCCCTTCTCATCGTCTGCCAATAGAACTATGTCGTCCGCGTATGCTAGAGAGTATAGTTTGCTATTACCCAGAATCGTCCGCCCTTTACCTTTCTCCTTTAGCTTCTCCTCTAAGTCTTCCAGCAGCATATTAAATAGTAGCGGACTCAACGGGCACCCTTGCCTCAGACCTCTTTCTGTCCAGAAAACCTCCCCTTTTTCTCCCTTTATCTTCACCCTAATCCTGGTTTCAGTAAAGATTTCCTTTATCCTCTCCAGTAAACCTTCCTCTATTCCTCTCTCTTTGATTGCCTGCGATAGCACTTTTCTATTTACAGAGTCAAAAGCTGCTTTAAAATCTACGAACAAGGCCACTAATTTCCAAGTAGCTGAGTACGTAAATGTTATCTATTGTTCCCATCCCTTTTCTAAATCCCGTCTGATTATGTGGGATACTTTGTTTCTCTTCTATCTGACTCTCCAACTTTTTTCTTAGAATTTCTGCGTATATTTGATAACCCACTGGCATGAGGGTGATCCCTCTGTACTCTTCTACCTTCTTACCATCCCCTTTCTTGACAAGCGGTACCTCCAGCCCTGTCCTCCACTCCTGCGGCCACCTTTCTCCTTTCCAGACCTTGTTGCAAATCTTCCACATCCCTTCCCTAATCCCTTCTCCTCCATACTTTATCGCTTCGTTCTCCATACCATCCTCTCCTGTAGCCTTGCTTCTTTTTAGTCTATCTATCGCCTCGTTCACTTCTTTTCTTGTTATTTCGTTCGCTTCCTCCCTTTCTCCCTGGACTGTCTTTCTATTTTCCCCTTCAATCCTATTTTGTTCTCCCCCTGGCAGACCCTTAGAATAATCCGTCCCTTCATCTATTTCTATTTCTTCATTCACGCCCCTCCTTCCTCCTCTTTCCCTGTTTATCACCTCCCAAACCCTACCTTCTTTGATTGTTTTTTCTACTTCTCCCTTGTATTTCTCCTTTCCTCTTTGCTTTCTCCCTTCCAGCATCCTCTTATGTTCTCTTTTCCTCCTGTTGTACTCCGCCTTCTCTACTTCTCCTATCCTCCATTTTCTTACAGACTCTTTCATTCTCTCCTTACTCTCCCTGCATTCCTCGTCCCACCAGCCTCTCTTTCCCTCTTCTCTTCCTTCTTTCGTACCTATCTCATCCCTTACCTTCTCAACCGACCCTTTCAACCTTTCAATCAACAAGTCTACTTCCTCCTCCTTTTCATACCTAACGTTCTCCTTTTCCATTTTTTGTTCGAACACTTTTAATTTATCTACCTCCCCAGTATCCCATTTTCGTGTTCCTTCCCCCCCCCCCCTCTTTCCTTTCTCCCTCTGCCACGCTTGTGGACGCCACTTTTCAGTGTCGCTATTACTGGGAAGTGCTCAGACCCTATCTCATTCCCCACCTTTATACTGCATATCATATTCATTATTCTTTCTCCCGCCAGGATGTAGTCTATGACCGTTTCTCCCTCACATCTAAATGTTATCTCTCCCTTCTGATCTCCTTTCATATTGCAATTGCATATGAACCATCCTGTTTCTCCTATTACTTCTAGTAACCTCCTGCCCTCCCTGTCTATCTCACTATGCTTGGAGCTCCTCATATAAGCCTCTTATTCTTCATCCCAAGTCCCTCCCCCTTGCTCGCCAGTCCAAGCATTCAAGTCACCTCCTATCAAAACCAACTCTTCCTTCTTCTCCTCCATCCACCTCCTTATGACTCTCCAAACTTCCTCTTCTCCTCTTCTTCTATATACACAAACCACCGCTATTTTGACTTTTCCAATTATAATCCTTCTTACCATTGTTCCATCCTTTTCCTCCCTATCCTCCTCTTTTCTCCCTTTTGCTGCCAGTTCTTTTCTCACCCCCGAGACCATGCCGCCCATCCCTCTACCTTTAACGTGTCCCTTTCTTGCTTCTTGCATTGTCCACACATACCCTTTAGGTAACATCCTTTTCATCCCCTTCCAATCCTTCTTATCTGCCCAGGTTTCACTCATCATAATCACATCCCATTTTTCTAACTCCCGCCAAAAACCTTCATTCTTGTTCTACAAGCCTGTCACATTCCAGGAAGCTATTCTTAAGTTTTTCCCATCCCTTCCATCTCCTATCCTCCTTACTTTTCTTCCGCCTTGTTTTTTGGAAACCCCTCTGTTTGATCGCTAACCTCTTTTGTATCTTCCTTTTTTCTACCTTTCTCAACTCTTTTTCCCTTCTTCCTCATTTCTTCTGATTCCTCGCCCCAGAACCTTTCCTCCCCATTCATCCATAATCTGTCTCTCCCTATCCATACCATGTGCCCCTTTTTCCTCTCTATCCATGCCCTCGTGTCTATTTGTCATCTCCTTTTCCTCTCCTTCCATGTCGGATCCTCTTCAATTCTTTCCCTACTTCCTTTCAATAATTTTTTGTTTTCCATAATTTTCTTTTTCTTCTCCTCACTCCCTACTTTTACTATAAACATTCCTTCTTTTCCTTCCTTTGTCCCTCCTATTCTCTTAACTCCTCCTACGCTTACCTGAACTCCAATATCTCTCAGCAGATTTATGATTTCCACCTCCCCTGTTACACTCTCCATTGTCACTCCCTTAACTATTATGTTATTTTTTCTCTTTGCCCTTTTTTCCCCTTCCAATCTTCTTTCAATCTCACTCAGTCTCTTCTTCAATCTTTCATTCTCATTTTGCACGTTCTTACTCCCTTCTACTTTTCCCGCACTCTCTGTTTCCTTCCCCATATGCTCATTCCTAACTTCTAATTTCCTTACCCGTTCTTCCAGTTGTTTTATCTCCCTATTTGTCTGTTCGTCAATCTCTCTCTGTCTATTCTCTATGGTCTCTAGTTTACCCTATACCTTGTCTTTCTCCTCTTTCCAGAGGTTATCCCACTCTTCCAACTTTTCTCTTACTTTTCTCACTTCCTCCCTAACTTCTTTCCCCTGCCTATTCATATCTTCCAGACTCTTCCTTGTTTCCTCTCTAAATCTTTTTATGAGGGCGTCCAGCTTTTCAAACATCCCCCCATCCCGCCTATCTTTGTCTGGTGTTTTTCGTTTGATCTTAACTTTTTTGTTATCCTTGTCCATTTCAGAATCATCTTCCCCTTCCTCTCTTTTTCTTTTATCTTCCCCTTCACTGCTAGTCGCGCTCACCTTTTTTTGCCATTCATCCAGACTCCTATTAGAGCCTGCGCTACCTAGCCTGTTGAGGCTCTGTAAATTTAAAGGTCTCCCTCGTTTCTGGCTCGTGCCTGATCCCCTTCTCTCTGTCGCTCCGCCCCTGGTCGGTGTCTGGAACGCCTCCTCCTCGCTACTGACCATTTCTTCCTTCTCCCCACTAGCCGCGCTACCAACATCGTCAGCCCTTGCTTCAACCATTCCCTGCCCTCTGTCGCCCGTTTGTGGACTTCGTATGATCGGCATTCCTACCTTACCAAGTAGTCCTCGACGTTTCCCGCTCTGAACTTGCCTACCTCTTGTCCCCCCTTGCCCGACAACTATTTTTCTACTCCTAACTTCAAAAAAAAAAATTTGCACGCTCTAATTTCCCTTTCTCACACCTTACATTCACCCTTTACATACTAGCCTTCACTCACCCTTCTTCCTTTACACCTGCACTCCGCATTCACTGCCCTTTCTGCTTCCACACCAAAGAGTTCTCTCACGATCGGTACCGAAAACGGAAGCCGCCGTGCGTGGTAATGTGTCATTTGGCGCGCGAAGGCCGGCGAGGCGACAGCTAGCCTGCATACCTTGTTTGCTAATTACAATTACAGTCATATGGTCTTCACACACACAGCACATGTCAATTTTCTACACTTTTTCTCTTTTTCGGGTCGTATTTCAAAAACTTCAGCTTCACCATCATCAAGTCGTGTGTTTGCGAATACGTAATGACTTCTAAAAATGCTTCCATGATGTCAGAATTGTGATTATTAAAAATAAATTTGCTAATTGTACTCTCCGTTCATATGTTGTCTGCTTTCCGCATATTTCTCCTTTTCCGAAAATTATTCTTTTCCGCAAAAATAATTATTTCTGCTGCACGTTGGAAAGAGTTATTGGAAATACATGCTTAGTGATTCTGTAAAAAAATTAGCCTTCTCGTTGAAAAATGGCCAAACTCTTAATTCGTTGAAATAATTAATAATTCTTGTAAATTTGCAAAGCTTCATAGAAAAGAGTCATCGGAAAGATATTATTTGTTAATTCTGAAAACAAATCTATTCTACTCGTTGAAAAATAGCTCAAAGTTTGTTCGTGGAAAAATGGCCAAGCTCTGAACTTGTTTATGAAAATTGTTTAAGTGATCAATTATCATTATATTTACAAAATATCTTAGGAGAAAGTAATCGAAAAGATAATAATAACCTATTGCGTTGAAAAACAAAACTTATGCTAAAAACTCTTAGTTTTATATAACTAATAATTCTTGGGAATTTGTAAAACAGCATAAAAAGAAACTCATTGAAAAGACATTCTTAGTTAATTCCTTGAACAAATTAAGCCTATATAAAAAAAAAATTTATTAGCATTTCGAACTCGAAAGTTCATTGCCTCACTACCCGATTCGGGTAGTGTTTCTAGGTGGATAAATACTACCAGTGTGGGTCCACCACACCCACGACGGGTCAACAACACGCAGTATTCCCCGAACGGTCACCCATCCAAGTACTAACCGCGCCCAACACTGCTTAATTTCAGTGATCTAACGGGAACTGGTGTTTTGAGCGTGGTATCGCAAACTCTGAATTTGTTCATATAAATTGTTTAAATAATTATTAATTCTTGGTAACTTGCGAAGCAACACAGAAAAGAGTCATCGCAAAGATATTTTTGGTTATTTTTTTGTATTGAACCTATTCGTTAGAAAATAGACAAACTCAGAATTTGTTTAGAAAAATTGTTTGAGTAATTGATAATTCTTGTAAATTTTCAAATTATCGTATTCAAAATTGACCCAAAAGGCATTCTTATTGGATTTCTTTTTCAATTGAACCTATTCGTGGAAAAATGGACATACTTTGAATTTGCCTATAAAAATAGTTTAAATAAGTGATAATGCTTCCAAATTTGCTAAGTATCATATCAAACAGTCACCTGAGAAGCATTTTTAGTTGATTATTTTTTAATTGCGCCTATGCGCTGAAAAATAGACAAACTCTGAATTTGCTTATAAAAATTTTTCATAATATAACAAACTATTTTGAAATCATTCTTACTGACTGAAAATTATTTGAACATAGTTTAAGCACAAATATAAAGCCTTCTTTAATCAATCAAAAAATTTAAAAAAAAATGGTAGGTACTTCTGAAAAGTTAAAACATTTTATTTCGGTTTTGAAATAAAAAATCAACGAAATTTATTACAAAATATCCAAACACGCAAATCTTTCCGAAATTTCGAAGGCTTTGAAGAAAACGGTAGTCAAAATTTTGAAATTTTCGAACCTTTTGAAATGTAAATGAACTCTGAAAAGCCTTTTTTGAAAAAATGCATCAAAGGAATCGTATGTGTACTGAAGTAAACATGCATTGAAAGCAGAACCGACACATGCGCTTCAAGTAGAGCCTTGTATGTTTCACTTAACCACTATGCCGTATGCTTATCCAAACATATAATTGTTCATCCTTCTTATTATTTACAATTTCTTGAATATTATCTTACTAGCTATTAACGATTATCTAGCAAGTGCGCGAGACCTACCAGGTATTCCGTTTAAGCTTTTCCAAAACACGCAACACTAACTTTCCTTATACATATTCCACTTTTGGGTTTCTCCTCCCCCATGCATTCTCTCTTCCCTTTTCTCTTCTAAGCTCTTCACCCACTTTTCCCCTTGTCCACAACCACTCCGTATCGTGCTGCCACGATTCCCTTTCATACCCACACACCCTACACATTTTCATTTCTTCACTCATCCAATATTTACACTCATTCATGCCTTCTCCCAGTCTGAAACTTCTTTTTCAGTTTCCCTAGATAGTTTAGGACCCCTTCGATCTTGATGAATCTATAACGTTTATCATATCTGGACCCCATAATCTTTTCCCACCTCTTCTTGTCCTGATTCTTACTTATTTTCCCATCTAGTACCTGCCACTTCCTCCCTTGGTAACACATTCTCCACTCTCTTCTAACTTGCCATCTCTCCTCCTCCCATCTTAACTGTCCCGTGTTACCTCTGATCTCTCTATTTAGTATTTCCTGCAGGCATACTTCTGCAATTTTACTACCCTTACCACTCTTAAGTTTCTCTTTGAAATTCCAGAACCTTTTCCTCCGCCTTATTATCAACTTTTCCCTCTTTGTTTCCTCTCTCAACATATAACCTGGACAGTTCCAGCTCACTCCCATAACCCATCCCAGAAATCTCTCGTGAATATTTTCCACCTTTTTGTACTCCTTCCAACCCCAAATTTTCACTCCATAACACATCACTGACTGTACCAGTGAATCAAACAGCCATACTCTTATCTTCCATTCCTCTTATAATCTTCTTTTTTTAATCCCCCACACCCCATCACCTTTACTCGCACTTTCCATCCTTTTTTTCACCTGAAGATCATTCCCACCACCCGCTTCGAACCAGAATACTAAATAACACTATTCCTCTACCATTTCCACCGTCTCCGCGTTTATCTTCCATCCATACTTTATTTCATTCTTTCTCTTCCTGAAACATACTATCTTTGTCTTTGACACATTAATTGTCCGGTCTTTCTCTATCACATACTCTTCGAATCCTTTCATTGGTAAGTTCAGTTCACTTTCATTCTCTGACAAAGCACCACATCATCCGCGTACGCTAACGAGTATATTCTCTTACTTGCAAGAACTCTACCCCCTTAACCTTTCTTTTCCAATTTCTCTTCTAGGTCTGCTAACTATATGCTAGACAACAACGGACTTAGTGGGTCCCTTTCATTCATTGACTTCCACAAAACTTTGGTATTCATCGAGTCGAAAGCTGTCTTAAACTCTATGAAGTGTGCGACCAGTTTTCTTTTTTTCTGTCCCAGGTTAATAATTTAGTACGAAAATGTTATTCACTGTTCCTATCCCCTCCCCGAATCATGTTTTATTGTGTGGAATACTTCCTTTTTCTTCTACCTGTTCTTCCAATCTCTTCCTAAGCACCTCTGCGTATATTTTATACGTTACTGGCATGCGAGTGATTCCTCTATAATCTTCCACTTTTCTACCTACTCCTTTTTTTAATAAAGGAACTGCCAAACCTGTTCTCCACTCCTTCGATCATCCTTCTCTTCTCCATACTCTAATACATACTTCACAAATCTCTTCTCTAACCCTTCTTCCGCCATATTTCAACGCTTCATTCTCCATCCCATCCTCTCCTGACGCCTTATTTCTTTTTAACTTCTCAATTGCTTGATTCACCTCCTCTCTGGTCACCCCATTCCCACCTTCCATTCCTCCCTCCTGGATCTTTCTACTATCCCCCCTCACCTTGCTATCCACCTCTCCTAGAAATTTCTTGAAATATACCGTCCATTGATCCATACTTATCTCTTCATTGGTTTCTTTCCATCCACTCATTTCTCTATTGATCTCCAATTCGCTTCCTTCCTTTATTTCTTTTCCCTACCACCTCCATGTACCTGAACTTTTCCTCCTGTCGTTTTACATACTGTAATTTCTCGTGTTCCCTTTTTTTATTATACTCCCTTCTGTCTATCTCTCCTCTTATCCAACTCTTCAACGATAACTTTATATGCTATTTACCCTCTATACATTCCGCATACCACCATCCTCTCTTCCCTCTTCTTTCTTCCTCACGTGGCCTAATTTCTTCCAATATCTTCTCTACCCTTCCCGTCATCTTACACAACATCTCATCCACGCCTCACTCATATTCAGTCAAAACATTCTCTTCTTCCACTCTTTCCGTAAATTCTCTCAGCTTATCAACTCCCTTTTTGTCCATCTTCGCTTTTTTCCTGTCGCTTCCTCCTTCTTACTATTTCGTTCCCTACTTTCATTCTTTCCAACAGCCACCTTATTCGTTCCTCGGCCCCGATGTAGTCAATCACTGTTTCCTTTTTTTCTGCAAACGTTATCTCGAATTCCTCATCCCCTCCCGAGTTTCTCGGTCCACCTGTTTGTGTTTTGATTCTCTCCTGATAGTGTCACTCTCTTCATTCCATATTTCCCCTTACTGTTCCCCTGTCCAAGCATTCAGATCACTACCTATCAGCACCATTTCATCATCCTTTTTCGCCACCAATTTCCTAATCACACTCCAACCTCCTTCTTCTCCCCTTTACCTGTAAATGCAAACTATCCTCACTTTTCCTCTTCCTGTCTTCACTATTCTCGTCATTACTCCATCTGTTTCCTCAAATCCCATTTCTTTTCTCTTTTCTCCCACCAATTAATTCCTTACTCCTGACAGCATACCCCCTTTCTTTCTTCCCTTTACCTTCTCTTTCAGTGCCTCTTATATCTGCCGTATATATCCCTTGTGTAACTTCCTCTTCACCCTCTTCCAATCCTCCTTATCTACTCAGGTTTCACTCAACATCACTACATCCCATTTCTTCATCTCTTCCCAGAATCCTTCATCTTTATTCATTAGCCCTGATACGTTCCAAAACGCTATTCTCACTTCTTTCTTCCTTCCTTTCTCCCTTCTTTCGTCTTCACGTCCCCTTCTACTTTTGTGGAAACCCCGTCACTCCGCCTACTTCTCCTTCTTTCCTTTCGCCCTCTACTGTTTCCATTACTTTCTCTCTTCTATCCCTAATCTCCGCTTCTTGCCCTTGTCGCCGTGGACCCTCCCTATACACTTTATTCAATTTTTCTTTCTCAACATCCCATATCCACATATTCCCATTTATCCACATCCTACCAACCCCTGTCAGTAACGCGTTCCCTTTCACTCCTTCACACTATACTCTCAGTTTCATCACCCACTTCATTCTTCTTCCATTCCACGTCATATCCTTCTCTATCCTTTCATCCCTCCCCTTTAAAGCTTTCTTTTTTTCTCAAGATATCAACATTTCCTTCCTTACATCTGACTTTCACTATACACCTACGCCATTTACCATTATTCTTCCCTCCCACTCCATTCACCTCTTTCACGTGCACTTTCGCCCCCATTTCCCCCATCAACTTTTCCACTTCTTATCTTCCTGATTCACTCCTCTTTTATCCCTCTGGTCACTATAATTCTTCTTCGTTTCGTCTTTTCTTCTACTGCCATTTTCCTTTTTAACTCTCTTAATCTTGATTTCATTCTCAAATTTTCTAGGATAACGTTCTCATTCACTTCTTTAATTCTCTCTCCTTCTCTTACCCTTTCATCACCTTTCTTTATATCCTCAGACTTACATTCTAGCTTTCTCACTATTGCCCCCAACTTCTCCGTATCAGATTTTCTCTTATTCTAACTCATCCTTTGCTTTTTCTCGATATTCCTCAATTTCTTCCATACCTTATCTTTTTCTCGGCGCCACACCAGATCCCATTCTTCTCACTTCTCTCTAACTTTCCTCGTTTTCTTCCGAACCTTATCCCCTCACTTTTGCATGCCATTTAGACTTCGGTTCGTTTCCTCTCTAAACCCTTTAATGAGATTTTCCAGACTGTCTAGCTCGACTTGCACCTTCGCCTTATTCCTCTCCGGTGGAGACTTTTACTTAAACTTTTTCCGCAACTTCTCTTCTTCCTGCACATCTCTCCGTTCTTCCCTTGATCTTTTACTGTCTTCCGTCTTGTCCACCCTCATCGCTTTTATCAGTAAACCCTCCCCCCTTTCTCCATTTGTCAAAAAGTTGTCTCGATCCTAAGCTACTACATCTGGATCTATTAAGCAGTTCCCGATTTGACGGCGTACCTCGAGTCCTACTGTCACCTAGTCCCCCTTCCTTCTCTCCTCAACCCAAGTTGCCTGGCGTAGTAAACTGCACCTCACCATCATCAGTACTATCTCCGGCATGACCCTTACCCTCCCTGTTTTGCCGGTCTCAGTGAGATCATCAGCACCGGGGTTGTTGTCTACGTGCTGCTGCCCTCTGCCGGACCCCACTGGGCTCCTCGCAACAAACATGCTGGCCTACATTACCGATCTCCTGTCCCCAATCTTCTCTCTCACTTTTCCGTCCACGTCAACAACCCTCCAAATAAGAACTTTCAACCATCTTCTTAACCCTTTCAACCTCAACAAAAGCAGCTTTCCCCCCACACTATTATACAACCCCTTCACTACACTTACCTTCCTTACCACTTTTCACCTCAATCACACCTCCACACCCGTCACCAAAACCAAAAAAGATAGCACATAACAAAAACGCGTACTTTCCCATTCAATGCCGGAAACGGAAGCCAAGTAGAGCCTTATCATTTGTGAAGAAGTGAGATTCAAGGTCTACCAATGAGATGCACCTCACGCTGCCCGAATAGCCATTCACGACTACGTTGAAGCACATGGGCAGTAGATCTTGTAACGTTGAAGCGATCAGCTATCCTAACGATGAGTATCTATGTATCACCTTTTTAATATAAAAATAAGATAAGATGTCCGTAAAGATATACATTCAAGCGGTAGTACCAAAAAGATCCGACGGAGAGCGTAGCTGTGGTATCTACATAATAATAATAATAATAATATAGATCTTTATTAATGCAATTGAGAATAATTACAAGGTTGTAATTAATAAGGTGGAAATTCCATCAAATTAGGAGGTACAGTGGTGACTGCTTTACAACCTAACCATGGGAAATTTGCAAACATTACAAGAACTCCAGCCAAAACTAACTCAAATCTATTTATCAGTTAAATTAAGGTGCCTTAAAACGCAGATATTAATTGTGATTGGTGCATTGGTGCCTAACGTTTGGAGAGTAATATTTCTGTCATCTCTCCTTTTACTTCAGCGGTAGTATACAAGTCTAGCGAGTTTTTCAAACTATTTAAGAGCCGAGGCGCAATCTGTGAGAAGCATATGCTTACTTTAGTAGTACGAACAGTTGGTACATACACTTTCTTATTTTGCCTAGTGCGTAGAGATGTTTGCGCCCTACGATCTTCGACAAATGCATATTGATCAGGAAGATATTTAGGTTATCCCGATAGTAAAACCCTGAGAGCCAAGATGCAAAGGTGCAGTTGACAACGTTCGTCCATTCTCAACCATCTTGATTCTTCAACCGCCGGTATAATGTGCTCAAATTTGCGTACTCTGTAAACAAATCAGTAGGCGACAATTCTGGATCCCTTGGATCCTCGCCTTTTACGCCGCCGAGAGGAGTGGCGCATAGGCCACATCCGCGTATTCAGAAAGAGAGAGTACCAGGGTATTGCATGGTAGCAGTTTAACCGAGATTGGCAGATATTGTGTGAACGGATACAAGGCTCATAGTCGGAGGTACGCTGCCTGATATTTAGGAGATACATGAGCGTTGAATTCACAATCCTGCCCTACCATTAGTCCTAGGTTCTTCGCTTCTTGCATATATTCTAAAGCAATAGCATCCATTCTAATGATTGACAAGTCCAAGAACCTAACATTATCACTTATGGCCAGCAACGACGACCACAAAGCAAGTGTGTGAAGGATTCTGTTGAGTATAGTGCCCGTGATTTCTACGTCCACTAGTCTACAGTGCGAATAAAACTGTGCATCATCCGCATACATATGAATACGAACTTAAAGCTTATTTTTATACTCTTCCTCCAATTTATCCATTACATCATTTATTATATCCAACAAATCATGTGTGTATATAATAAAGAGAGACGGGCTCATCACTGCACTCTGTGAGACCCCAACATCGAAGTTACGTGAAATTTGATACATAGGTCCTAGTAGGATCCGAGAGAGAGAGAAACATTGTCTGCGGTTTCTTTAGATAGCTTTACTTATGTCATCTGTAACCTTGAGCAGTGCCGTTGTAATTGAGTTTCCAATTCTGAATCCTAACTGGTATACTAGAAGGACTTGCAAGTCATTGATATGTGAAATGACCTGTCCATGAGCCAACTTCTCAAGGAGTTTCGAAAGATATGTTAAAATTGTGCTTGGGCGAATATCCTTAAGGGAAGAAGGCTTAGGGCACTTAGTTATCGGGCGATTCATCCCCGCCTTCCACTTAGGTCATCTACACCAGCTGTATTTGATTTGATAGACATCATGGCCGGAAAAAACAGTCCCATATCTATTTCCGAAGAAGAAAATGTATTTCTAACCCCAATGTTTTCTCTTTGCAAGACCTCTGGTATTAATTCATCAGATACTTCAGATAATTCATCAGATACAGATACTTCGTAGCCGTAGCAAGATTTCTAGGTCGCGTGTATTTGTTCTTATCCGCTGGAATCTTAGATTTCCTCAATTTGTAACGAGCTCTATCACGAATAAGACCTAGATTTTTTAGAACATCAATAAACCAGGAGGGTTTAGATCTGGCAATTCTATATTTAAAAACGGGGCAAACGTGTTTAATAGATTTGTTACGACTAGCAACACCGGTCTTCCTTTTCATTAGCAGAATGCAACCGCAGTATGCTGTTCCAATTCACCATCTCTGCTGCTTATCAAACGTATCTCTATCGATTTGCTCAAAATCTCTTCCAAAATGAAAGATGCTCGGCCTAGTCTCCATCCTTACATTCAGATAGCTGAAAATCATATCGTGATCCGATAAATTCCTAGAAACTTCTGAGACACTCGAGTCCAGGACTTTTAATGAGCTACTAACGAACAGAAGGTCCAGGAACATGGCCTTTTGGCTCGTCGTTCTAGTCGGTTCAATTTTAATCTAAGTGAGTGATAAGAAAGAGGAAAAATTCTGTAATTGAATTCAGTGCGGGGTCGACTGTTCCTGCCAATGTACATTAAAATCCCCTATGCACACAATTCTATCAGTTTCACAAGACAATGGACACATTATTTCCTAAAGGTCATCATGCCACGTGTCTGTCGCCCTGGGGCTGCGATAAACCGTAACAATCGCAATTTTTGATTTTTCAACTGAGATACAATTTGCAGCTACATCTAAAGTGTAATCATCGAATACATCACCTACCGCATGGTCGATGCCTGAAAATGATATATCGTCTTGTATATACATAGCTACGCCAGCTCCACTCTTACTTGGGTCACATTGTCGATCCTTACGCACAAGCTTGTATTCCTTATTGAGAAGCATGTCATCTGGAATATTGCTGTGAAGCCAAGTTTTTGACATCGCGAAAACATGAAAGTCATTTAAGAATATTAGATCTCTAACCCTATCCAATTTAGTAAATAAAGATCTTACATTTGTATGAGCGACTCTAAAAACATATAGATATTTTTTTACAGACGTTGGCAGAGTGGAAGATAGCTGAGGATTTGAGATAGAAATACCCCTTACAAGTGGGTTTCTTAAAAGAAAGGACTTTGAGTAAAAGGACTCATCAAGATTTACATATAGTTGTGGAGAATTTGGGGAATAAATAGAATGATCAGTAGCTGATGACGGTTTAAGAAGAAGAGCAAGGCACAGGGATTCTATAGAAGAGATTTCATTATAAGTATAATTATCTTTACCTGTGGAAACAATACCATGAGATAAAATGGCTGATGATTATGATGAGACATTAGACTGTGGCGAGGACCCTCTTAGCATGTAGGTCCCTGAATGTTGTATTCAGGTTTGCGGAGTTTGATTGTTGCTATCTGCTGACGGGCCAGAGAAATGAAAATTCAGATCTGCCTCTTGAGAAATCCTTTTAGGGGAGGAACTTTCTCCTTTTCTGTTCCAGCCTGCGCTTCTGTAGATCCGTACATTCCCTAATGGGTTTCTTTCCCTTAAGGGGTAACTTCACTTTAGGATTTTCAAGAAAACAACTTTTTTTTGTAGCTTAAAATGTACTCTAGGGGCCTAAAAACAATGTGCACTTGGTCCCATTGCAAAAAAAAATGTTAACAGGTCGAAATCTTGATTTCATCGAAGCACCTCGAAGCGTGCACTGAGTGCTCCAGCAGCGCATTCAGGTCCAACGCTTTTATATTTTTTTTACCTGTCGAAATCGTAAGGAGGTCATTAGGAGGTCATAAAGGTTCCTCAGGTGTCAACTAGGGTGCGCTGATTTCTATTACAAATAGTATGAGTGTGTCTGCGCAGGCATCGCAAATTAGAGTAAGAATGAGATTTCATGGATTTTTTTGTTGATAAAACTTTAAACGCCTTTTCTTTTGCGAAAAATCGATTTTTTCAAAGTCGCGCCATTTTTACGGAATTCGATTTAAACAAAAACCCCTAAGTTGTGCCTTAGCCAATGGCATAGATTAAGAATTTTTTGGTTTTTCGTTCCAGGTCTCATACTTTTCAAGTTATCCGTCCGCCCGTGGAGACGTTTTAAAAGAAGGCATTTCGCAAAATCAGCTGCATCGGTGCTATTTAGCATAAAAATGTGAATAAGAAAATGTTTTTCCATAGATCAATATATGCTTAAACACCCCTTCTCTAAAAAAAGTCTTATTCCCTTTTTAATATTTTCAAAAATATTTCACAAAGTTAGTCTTGTTTTCGGCCTCTCTAGTGGTGTTACCCCTTAACTTTCTCTTGACCTTTATGAGTAATAAATGTAACTCCGTAGGGTATACCATTATGTATACCATTAAGCCATTTCCCTTTCGGGGTAGGCGTGACACTACCCGATTCGGGTAGTGTTTCTAGGTTGATAGTTTCTTGTAGTAAATAACTACAAGTGTAGGCTCACCACACCCACGACCGCCAACTGCAACGCAGTAGTATTATTCCCGAACGGTCACCCATCCAAGTACTAACCGCGCCCAACACTGCTTAATTTCAGTGATCTAACGGGAACTGGTGTTTCCAGCGTGGTATGGCCGTTGGCCATAGGGTGATTGCGATTAATGCTGATGGGAACAGCATCCAAAGATTCGTCCACTTCATTCGCTGTCAATGATTTTTTGTTTTTTATTTTAGCCGAGATGATTTTGGAACCAGATTTCGAATTGTTCATTTACACAATAACAGGTTGCAAGCGTGACTTGTCCTTGACAGATAAGCGGAAAGCATATGTGACTCGAGATATTTCCTGGTTAGCGCGGATCAGAAAGAACTGATCTAACTCGGTCCATGGTGTTCTCATTCGGGACAGGCGGGATATCGGAAATGATTAGCTCTAGGCTTCTTTCATTGGATCCAAGTTTATTCAGTCTTTGCTCAACATTAGCTTGAAGGTACGAGAGTTTCCGCTTCATTTTCGCTCTTTCCTTTTTAAGATCGCGAAAAGAGAACTTGACTGAGGAGAATTTCGTTTGAAGAGACTTGTACTGCAAAGAGAGGGAGAGACAGAGAAGTTTCTTTCCTTTAGGTCCTTGACGTCCACAATTAGCTTCGCATTGCTCGATTTTAAATTACTGATGTCCGCGGCTATACTGGCTGTCCTCTTATCAAGCTGAACCACCAACTTGTTATTGTTAGAAAACAATCTGGCCCAAATATGCTCCACAGTGACGTTCGGGCCACTCTTAGCCTTGTCCTGCTTTTCCAATTTAGGCGGCATGTTGACTGAATTTATAGCACTTCCGCCCCTTCACTATTCAAAAGGCCTGATTCCAGCTTACGAGAAACTGACTCTGCTTGACGTCTTCCAATTATAGGAGAGTTAAGTGCTTGCGTGGGACTAGCAATGGTAAAACACAGTTCTCTAGTTATTTTATCCCTGCAGACTCCATACGTAACTGTCAAATACGTATTCCACGCAATATTTATTTATTTAGAAACCAACGGGCTTAAGCCCTTTATTACAGGTTAAAAGAAAGAAAATTGTACATCTAAATAATCTAAATTACGATGCATTATATACAAAGACTGATTTAACAGAGCATACCTCTAGGGTACGTTATTCTCTAATTTTTGGAATGTTCATAAGAGCTACTTTGAATTCAGTCGTTGAATAATGAAAGAAGTCGAGACCATCACACAATGAAATTAGTTCAGTAGAAATCTAGAGTTAATTTTAGGAATGTTCAGTAGTGTTCTAATGCCACTGTAATTGTGATCTTGTCCATTCGTGGGCATTCCCATTTGCCTGGCCGCGAAACGCAAAAAGCGGTTTTGAACTCTTTCGAGCCTAATTTTATGTACCATATACAGTGGGGCCCAGATTACGGAGGCGTATTCTAAGATAGGTCTGACTAGTGAAAAATATAACAATTTAAGTGTGAGTGGGTTACTAAATTTGGAAGCGTGCCTTATGACAAAGCCCGTAGTCCTGAGAGTATTGTTGATTGCAACAACGCAATGTTTTATAATTTGGTCGCTACGAAAAAGATACTTTTTAATTTTCGAATTTCGTTCAAGTGTGAAGTTGCACGAAATAGTCAAAACCTCCTATGAAAATAATCGGAGGGGAAATTATACGATCTGAATCAAATTTTTTCATTGATCAATTTTGCCACAACAGCATGAAGCGCACTTTCTACCGAGCAACCTACCTGAAAAGCATGCTGCCCTCTGTGCAGCGGAGAGGCCGAGAACACCTCATCCCTAATGTATCTCTCGAACAGCTTCGCCAGCGCCTTCAGGATAAAAGACGTTAGGCTGATTGGTCGGAAATTTTTGACAGCAGTGTACCCCTCCCTCCCAGGTTTGTGTATGGAGGCCACTCTGCGCCTTGCATGCCCTTTTGTAAAAGCGCTGGATAAATGCCAGCCGCGCTAGTGATTTAAAGGGACAGAAAGACCGTACGGTGCATTCCACCTTTTTATAATCAGCGACCTCAGCGGCGAAATTCCAGTCGGCCCTTTCCACCCCTTGGCCCCAGCCTTCCTCCTCTTGGTCGTTTCGGAGTCGCTGAAAACCCGGGAAGTGAACTTCCATCAGGTGATTCAGCTTCCGGATTTTTCGCCAGGATCTTGTGGAGCCTCGCTGTTTCCGGAATGTTTTTCGATTCATCGCAGAAGCCCCTCCAATCTTCCTGCTAATAATTTCTTATATTTGTATTGTCTTCACACTGGGCCGTCTTATAGATGTCCCAGTCCGAAGGTAATTTCGTTATATTCGCCCTACTGCACAACATTCTTATCTCCTTACGGAGTCTCTCCAGGTGGGTATTCCACCATTCGGCTCTCTCCCCAGATTAATTGTGTTTGTAGGGCAATTGTTCTCATATGATGTTGTCAGAGCCCTTCACAGAAAATCCGCGGCGTGCCCCAGCTCATCAATGGTACCATAGCTTGTGGGGAATTCCTCAAGCCTCCCTTTGAGTTTCTTTTTATATGAGTCCCAAAGTGTATTGCCGGAGTTTCTGATCTTAGAAACCACCGGTTTTCCTAGGGTTAAACACAATATAGGCCCTGCTCCTCAGTACACCTGAACACAGAGTCAAATCGAGAACCTCACTCCTGTTTTTAGTCTGGAATGTAGCAGTATCACCCCGATTCAGAATCTCCAGCTCTGTGCTCGCTATGTATTCAATTAAATCTCTCCCTCTGTCATTGATGTTTGTGCTCCCCCACACCGTGAGGTGAGAGTTTGCATCACAGCCCAACAGCAGAGGAATCTTGTTCTCTTGACAGTGCCAAATTAGAGCCTTCATCACTCTGGGAGGCGGGGGTCCCTAGGCATCGCCAGGGAAATAAGCCAAGGCAATAAATACCTCTAGCCTTTTTCCGCAACTGCCCCTGAGTCTCACCTCAATAACGGTGAGATCTCTAGAACAGAATTCAGGCACCAAGATCGCATCCATACCATTGACGGCTATGCATGCCCTTGGCGTTTTCTCGCGTGGCCCCTTATATATATTTGCTACAAGATCTGCATATTACACAAAATTAAAGAAAACCTATTTTTTACAGACACTTTATATGTGAGTGGAGTAACGCAGAAAGCATAGTTTGAGAAACACGCGAAAGAATGCCCTAATAGCACGAAATGTTCCTGGAACATTCCCCGAACGTTCCGCGGGAACTTTCGAAACGTTCCAGCAAAACGTTCCAGGAACGTTTCCGGAGGGTGTAAAATGTCCATTTCTTGGGAACATTTGAGGAACGTTCCAAACATAAATTACCGTTATTGTTATCATTATCAATAAATATCGCGTAAACCGTAAGTGACAGGTCAAAATCGATGTCATTTTATGGTATGGATATCATATTGCAGTCTAGTATATGCGGTACTCAAAACTCAAAAATAACATTAATTTTTACCTATCTCTTACGGTTTACGAGATAATTGTTGTTAAATATAACAATAATGTAAGGTTCCCCTTAGGTCCTAATGGAACGTTCCCAAGCGGCGGACATTTTATACGTTCCGGGAACGTTCCTGGAACGTTCCGCGGGCACCTTCGGAATATTCCAGCAGAACATTCCAGGAACGTTCCGTGCTGTCAGGGTGATTTCGTCTTGCAGGCCGGCGAAAAGTTATATTTTTGAAACTTGACTGTTAAACATCTGAAATCGTTTTCAGGGTTTAGGAGAGGAGAGGAGAGAGCATATGTTTAGTGGCCAACTTACAAAAATTTAACCTAAACCATAAATTCAGAGTCAAATACAGAAAAACGTGGAAAGCAGAAAACGGTACAGATAAAAGATGAAAAGTTAAGACAACATAAAATATTATTATTATTATCACTCCACCGTTATGGTAGACAAAAAATTTGAAATTTCCGAACTTAAATTCCACAAAAATGAATAGAAACTATGTCAGTGCATTTGTGGACAGATTAGAAGGAATTAAAATAATCGTAAATGAAGCATGTCAGAATGGAATTAAATATAACTATGACATAATTGAAATTTCCAAACTTATGTTGTACACGGAAGAATGGAAACAATGTAAGGACAAACATTTTGCGGACGGTTTAGAAGGAATTAAATTAATCGAGAAAAACAGCATGTAAGTATGGAATTAAAAATAACCATGAGAGGTGTGTCTACTGCTCGCATTAAGAGGAATTGAACAAATGGAAAATATGTTCGCCTCCATGAAACACAACACAAGTGGCAATCGTTAAGGAAGAAGAAAGAATTGGTTTCGGAGATAAACCAATTCTTTCGTTCGGCACTCTTCCCGATGGAAAATTAGCACATTCAAACAAATTAAATACTGCTCACTTTTTCGTTTATATCTGAAAATATTAACTTTTCTCTATTCTTCTCTTCTTACTGGGTACACCAACTGCATTTGATTTTATAGACTTCATGGTCGGGAATAACAGTCCCATTTCTATTTCCGAAAAAGAAAATGTATTTGTAACCCCAATGTTCTCTTTTTGCCAGACCTTTTGTATTAATTCATCAGATACTTCCAGTTTTGGTAAAGTGTCTATTATGAAATGATTTATGCCCGAGGGATCAACAGGTAAATTGTCCCACGAAAACTGCGTATTTCCCGACCAAACCCCGGCTGACTCCAATTTTTTCCAAATCCCTCTTGTGGAAGCTGAAAAAGTGGACAGGTATTATTTTTTTCTCCTTCGCATCGTAGCCGTAGCAAGATTTCTAAGTCGCGTGTATTTGTTCTTATCCGCTGGATTCTTTGATTTCCTTAATTTACAACGAGCTCTATCACGAATAAGACCTAGCTTTTTTACAACATCAATAAACCAGGAGGGTTTAGATCTGGCAGTTCTATATTTAAAAATGGGGCAAACGTGTTTAATAGATTTGTTACGACTAGCAAAACCGGTCTACCTTTTCATTAGCAGAATGCGACCGCAGTATGCTGTTCCAATTCACCATCTCTGCTGCCAATCAAACGCATCTCTATCGATTCGCTCAAAATCTCTTCCAAAACAAAAGATGCTCGGCCTAGTCTCCACCCTTACATTCATATCGCTGAAAATCATATCATGATCCGAGAAATTCCTAGGAACTTCTGAGACACCCGAGCCCAGCACTTTTAATGAGCTACTAACGAATAGAAGGTCCAGGAACATGGCCTTTTGGCTCATTGTTCTAGTCGGTTCAATTTTAATCTAAGTAAGTGATAAGAAAGAGGAAAATTTCTGTAATTGAATTCAGCGCGGGGTCGACTGTTCATGCCAATGTACATTAAAATCCCCTATGCAAACAATTCCATCAGTTTCACAAGACAACGGACACATTATTTCCTAAAGGTCATCATGCCACGTGTCTGTAACCCTGGGGCTGCGATAAACTGTAATAATCGCAATTTTTTATTTTTCAACTGAGATACAATTTGCAGCTATATCTAAAGTGTTATCATCGAATACATTATTCGAGATAGAAATACCCCTTACAAGTGGGTTTCTTAAAAGAAAGGATTTTGAGTAAAAGGTCTCATCAAGATTAACATATAGTTGTGGAGAATTTGAGAAATAAATAGAATGATCAGTAGACGATGACGGTTCAAGAAGAAGAGCAAGGCACAGGGATTCTATAAAAGAGATTTCATTATGAGTATAATTATCTTTACCTGTGGAAACAATACCATGTGATAAAATGGCTGATGATTATGATGAGACATTAGACTATGGCGAGGACTCTCTTAGCATGTAGGTCCCTGAATGTTGTATTCAGGTTTGCGGAGTTTGATTGTTGCTATCTGCTGACGGGCCAGGTAAATGAAAATTCAGATCTGCCTCTTAGTCCAAGAGCTGGTGAAATGTTTTCCGGCTGATTTTTAAATGGCTGAAAAAATTATATAATATAGCCTCGGATGGGTACAATATGAAATCGAGTGACTGCCAGCTCGAATCCGTTGCGTTTGTTAATAAAAAAAATTGTTTATAGCGTTTTTTGAAATGAAGAACCGACCAATCTCGTTATGCATGAAAATTGGTTAACATATTGTAAAAACATTGCTTAAAACGATTTCAAGTGACTGCCACTCGAAATCCGTTGTTAAGTCGTGACTGCCAATCAAAAATCGCGAAAAATCTTGTTGAAAATTCGGCTGATTTTAAAATGCACGAACAAAACAAAAAAAATTAATTGAAGGCATAAGAAAAATATTCCCGAGTGACTTCCATGTCAAAGCCGTTGTTTTCTACTGACTGCCAGCCCCCAAAGTCCGCGCCGCATCGTCCGGACCGTGCTGCAT
>CAKNXH010060004.1:81113-106529 GCA_932178445.1 Andricus quercusramuli | reverse complement strand
ATGCAGCACGGTCCGGACGATGCGGCGCGGACTTTGGGGGCTGGCAGTCAGTAGAAAACAACGGCTTTGACATGGCAGTCACTCGGGAATATTTTTCTTATGCCTTCAATTAATTTTTTTTGTTTTGTTCGTGCATTTTAAAATCAGCCGAATTTTCAACAAGATTTTTCGCGATTTTTGATTGGCAGTCACGACTTAACAACGGATTTCGAGTGGCAGTCACTCGAAATCGTTTTTAGCAATGTTTTCACTATATGTTAACAAATTTTCATGCATAACGAGATTGGTCGGTTCTTTATTTCAAAAAACGATATAAACAATTTTTTTATTAACAAACGCAACGGATTCGAGCTGGCAGTCACTCGATTTCATATTGTACCCATCCGAGGCTATATTATATAATTTTTTCAGCCATTTAAAAATCAGCCGGAAAAAATTTCACCTGCTCTTGGATTATCTTGAGAAATCCTTTTAGGAGAGGAACTTTCTCCTTCTTTGTTCCAGCCAGCACTTCTGTAGATCCGTACCTTCCCTAATGGGGTTTTTTCCCTTAAGGGGTAACTTCACTCTAGGATTTTCAAAAAATCAATTTCTTTTTGTAGCTTAAAATGTACTTTGAGGGTCTAAAAACTAAAATCTTGATTTCATCGAAGCACCCCAAAGCGTGCACTGAGTGCTCCAGCGGCGCATTCAGGTCCAACGCTTTTATATTTTTTTTACCTGTCGAAATGGTAGGGAGCTCATTAGGAGGTCATAAGGGTTCCTCAGGTGCAGGGTTACTAGGGTGCGCTGATTTCTATTACAAATAGTATGAGTGTGTCTGTGCAGGAATCGCAAATTAGGGCAATGGTATATAGATTTAGAATTTTTTTGGTTTTTCGTTCCAGGTCTTATACTTTTCAAGTTATCCGTCCGCCCGTGGAGACGTTCTAAAAGAAGGCATTTCGCAAAATCAGCTGCATCGGCGCCATTTTGTATAAAAATCTGAATAAGAGAATGTTTTTCCATGCATCAATATATGCTTCAACACCTCTTCTTTAAAAAAATCTTATTCCCTTTTTAATATTCTCAAAAATAATTCACAAAGTTAGTCTTGGTTTCGGCCTCTCGAGTGGTGTTACCCCTTAACTTTCTCTTAACCTTCATGAGTAATAAATGTAACTCCGTAGGGTGATTGCGATTAATGCTGATGGAACCAGACTTCTAATTGTTCATTTACACAATAACAGGTTGCAAGCGTGACTTGTCTTTGAAAGATAAGCAGAAAGCATATGTAACTCGAGATATTTCCTGGTTAGCGCGGATCAGAGAGAGTACCGATCTAACTCGGTCCATGGTGTTATCATTCGGGACAGGCGGGATATCGGAAATGATTAGCTCTAGGTGATCCAAGTTGATTCAGTTCATTCAGTCTTTGCATAACATTAACTTGAAGGTACGAGAGTTTCCTCTCCATTTTCGCTCTATCCTTTTTAAGATCGCGGTAAAAGAACTGGACTGAGAAGAATTTCGTTTGAAGAGACTCGTACTACAAAGAGAGAGAGAGAGAGCTGAACCACCAACTTGTTATTGTTTTCAATTTTACTAGAGGTGTTAGCCACGTCAGTATGTATAGAAAACAATCTGGCCCAAATATACTCCAGAGTGACGTTCGGGCCACTCTTAGCCTTGTCCTGCTTTTTCAATTTAGGCGGCATGTTGACTGAATTTATAGCACTTCCGCCCCTTCACTATTCGAAAGGCCTGATTCCAGCTTACGAGAAACTGACTCTACTTGACGTCTTCTAATTGTAGGAGAGTTAAGTGCTTGCGTGGGATTAGCAATGGTATAACATAGTTTTCTAGTTATTTTATCCTTGCAGACTCCATACGAAGGCAGATTCATATTTCTCGTCTGTTGCAATGTCATAGGCTTATCTCAGGGACCTTGGGGGTCAAATTGAGCAACTTATAGTCATTAACTGTCAAATACGTATTCCACGCAATATTTATTTATTCAGAAACGAACGGGCCTAAGCCCTTTATTACAGGTTAAAAGAAAGAAAATTGTACATCTAAATAATCTAAATTAGGATGCATTATATACAAAGACTGATTTAACAGAGCATACCTCTAGGTTCCGCTATTCTCTAATGTTTTGAATGTTCATAAGAGCTACTTTGAATTCAGTCGTTGAATAATGAAAAAAGTCGACACTATCGCACAATCAAGTTAGTTCATTAGAAATCTAGAGTTAATTTTAGGAATGTTCAGTAGTGTTCTAATTCCACTGTAATTGTGATCTCGTCTATTCATGGGCATTCCCATTTGCCTAGCCGCGAAACGCAAAAAACGGTTTTGAACTCTTTCGAGCCTAATTTTATGTACCATATACAGTGGTGCCCAGATTACGGAGGCGTATTCTAAGATAGGTCTGACTAGTGAAAAATATAACAATTTGAGTGTGAGTGGGTTACTAAATTTGGAAGCGTGCCTTATGACAAAGCCCGTAGTCCTGAGAGTATTGTTGATTGCAACCGAAATTTGTTCTTCATAAGATAAGGAGTGATGCAACTGGATACACAAGTAACGCATTCTCGTAAACCTACGTAGCTCTTTATTTTCAATAGTGTAATGATAATTCAATGCAAGCTTCTTCTTAGCAAATGTTATGACTGCGCATTTTTTGACATTGAGCTGCATCCCGTTAAGAGTGCACCACACTTGAAGACGGTCGAGGTCGTCTTGAAGTTCGATGCAGTCCGAAAGGGAGCAGATGGCTCTATACAATTTAAGGTCGTCAGCAAATAGTAAAAAGAAACAAAATTTAATTATTGAGCAGATATTATTAACATAAATGATGAACATTAAGGTTCCGAGGTGTGAACCCTGAGGGACTCCGGAGGTTGCCGTAAATGACTCGGTGTATTGACCTTTTACTCGAGCGGACTAAGTTCAGTTAATTAGATATCTCGTTAACCAAGACAGCATGTTACCCGATATACCCAGCGCCCTGAGCTTTGCCACAAGGATAACATGGTCAACTTTGTCGAAGGCTTTGAAAAAGTCAGTATAGAAAGCATCAACTTGCAGGCCAGCCTCAACGTTATTGTTCATATAGTCCGTATAAATACACCGATTTGTAGTAGTAGACCTCCCTTTCCTAAAGCCGTTCTGCTCATCTATAATAATGTTAGCTGATGCAGCTGATAGCTTCTCATGGACGATACTCTCAAATATTTTCCGAGTAATGCTGAGAATTGTTATCGGCCTGTAATTCGGGATATCATTTTTATTACTCTCTTTAAAAATAGGAACAACTATACCTTTTTTCCAAATAATCGGATGGTAACCCTCCGCAACAAATTTATTGAATATTATATGTAAAGGTTCAATCAATGAGGAGCAGCATGACTTCACCAAAGAGGGGGAACACTATCGAAACCCCTTTGTTAAATTCTAGATTTTTTATTTTCATTTCAATTTCCTTCTTGCTAATGTAAACAGTGGAAAACTCAATGACATCTGTCGGATCAAAGCATAAAGGGCGATCGATGGGGGTTGAATAGACAGATTTGTATAGTTTAGCAAAAAGATCAGCTATGCCATCTTTAGAGTCTGCCAGTTTTATACAGTGAGCTCTGATGTCTAAAAATTGTTGGTAATCACTTAAAATACGTGTTCGCTTATAAGTGGCATGGGCTGTCTTTTTTGCTGAAGTTTATTGGATAAGTTCTAGATGAAGGTTCTATGAAGTTCTATGAAGTTCTATGAAGGAGGAAAAGATAAGGATTTAGTATTTTTTAGCGGTACAAAAAGATCAAAAGCTGCATTGAGATAAGTATATGGTATGTCAACTGCTTCATCCACTGTGACATCAGCAAGGAGGCGAGCCTAGTGAATTTCGCTCAGGTAAGAGCATATAGCGGGCATATTAGCCTGCCTAAAATTTAGTTGACAGATATGTACTTTAGACTCAGCAACTAGAATAACAGCCAGCCTGCATTTCAGTTCGAGCGACAAGGGCGGATGATAATTATCTACTGGTAGTAGGGATCGATGGCCACCTTGGTGGACACAGAGCTGGAATTGGTTGAAATTACGTCAAGTATTGATCTGTGTATATTTCTGTTATAATTTACTTGCATCAAATTTAAATAATCAAAAGAATCAGAAACCGAGTTTGCAATATTAATGTACGACTGTATGGTCCCGTCCCTCGGGGTACAACAGGATCCATGATCCAGGTCTGTGTTCCAGTCTGCATAGGGCATGTTTAGGTCACCAAGAACTATGACAGTTACCGAAGAAAAGGAAATAGATGCATCTTCAAGAATTGTACAGAGATCATTAAATTTATTGATATTAGAGTTCGGTGAAATGTAAAATACTGCTTTAAAAAAAAGTAAACAAGTAAAAGTAAAAAAAAGTGATAATTTCTTTGAATCTTTTAGCATGTAAATTTCCTAAAATTATTCTCATTAAATGAAAAAAAATCATGAAAAGAAAAATAAATAAATATGAATGTGACTGATTAGTTATAATATATTGTTGCAAATAGTATAGCACTCTTATCGTTGTTATTGATCAACAAAAATAAAATTATTACCAATACATTAATTTTCCCACCTACAAATTTTAAAAATCACATTACATCTCTACTTATTTAAGTCCAGAATATTTCTTTTTATTATGAATCATCATTTGTTTTTCACTTATGTAAACTAATTTTGAAACCATATTTCCAGATGAATTATATTCTCTGATAATCACATTATTAATTATGAATAATTTTAAATTTATTTTAATATTACTTTGACACAGTGTGAAAAACTGTATGTATTTTAATTTATTTTCTCTATCGACATCATTATTTCCGCAGATTTTTTTGGTAAAAGTTATTATTGAACGTCTATGAATTCATTGTAATAGATAAAACATTCATTTTGTAGCGAAGAAAAAACGCTTTAGTTATTCACATTATTATACCATAACAAGGAATCTGCATTATCATCAGAGAATAACAGAAAATATTCAACGTCTTTTTAGACTAGATGGAACTATAGAAAAAAAATTATTTCAAGGCAGGATTCTACTTCGAACGCACAAAAAAAATGCGAAAAAATGCAATATATACATTTAAATGGCACTTGAACACGACGCCTCAAAACATGTTAGCCTCTGTGCTGTTAAGGAAATCTTGAAATCGGTCCATCTGAAGTAAAAAAATCGAATAATTTTAGGTTCACTATGACAACAGCAACCGGTGGTAGGAGATTTGTTCATTAACATGCTAAAAAAATGGCGGCAATTCACCACCGGTTGATGTATATGTATAGAATATGTGGTAAAAATGTCAGACCAATCGATTCGGTAGTTTCGGAGATTTTTTAAACAAGCGCGGTGAAAAACATGGTTTCGAACGCGTTCAAAGTTTTTTAAAGTAAAAAATCATGAAAAAAGTTACCTTGCGCTTAACCAGCGATGCCTGCACCATACGGTATGCCTTCTGACTGCTCCAGAAGATCATCTTCTTCCAATCTAGCTTTTCTTTTCTTCGTTCTGCTATCTTTGGAAGCTTCGGACGAGCGGCGATTATCTTTGACTACACGCTCGTTGTCTCGTTTGTTGGCATACTGAGCAGCGGTTTCGCCGACTGCAACACCCATTACTTCCATAATGTTCAAAACTGGTTGAAAACCTTTATTGAACACATATGCATGCTGCAATAAGGCATGCAATTTTAACAATTTTCTTTCCATTGAAAATGTGCTTAGGTGCCACGGCCCATACTGTGGATTTAAAACACTCCTTGTTGTTCTGAGTGTTTCCACCTAAGTACCTCTCAAGCAATTCCTGTTTTGTTAGATCCTCGTAAATGAGTCTGACAATTTCATCCGTCAACGACTCAGTAATGGTATCTGTTCTTCGTTCTTAATTTAGGTTTTGTTTTTATTTTAAATATTTTGAAGTTTTGATAAGTTTACTGTTTTTACTGTTTTAATTGAGGTTTTTAATTTTATGAATTGTTGATGTTGTTTACTATCACAATGTCAGGAATAAATATTTGACTGATGAGGGCTGACATAGCAGCCGAAACTTTTCGACAAATTTTAAATTGGACGAATTTTTTAATGATTTGACCTATCATTGGAGACTATATTTTGACACATATTCTACAAGGTCGTGACTTTATTATCAACATCCTCGTAAATAGGTTTCAAAACTTCTTGCACGTCTTCAGCAAGTGCAGGAGGATGTTTAAAATTTTGCAAAGTTTTATTAGCTTCGGCTTCGCGGCCAGGTATGAGTTGATTCGCCGCGCGCATCGTATTAGCACGCTCCGTTAGTTACTTTCAAGGGACGGAAAAAAACAGTTAAAGTAGAATCCTGACTTGAATACATTTTTTCGGAAAAAATTCTTCTCCTTTCGCTTCGCTGGGAATCGAACCACAGAACTACTGATTTTCGTTCAGGTGCTTTCCCGTTAAGCTACTGGAGAGATCAAGAGAAGAAACTTTTTTCAGAAATACACGCATTATTTTGCTAGATGGTACAAATCAAATTTTTCGAGGAATCTGTATTAAAATTAGAGAATAACAGAAAATATTCAACATCTTTTCAGACTAGATGAAGCTATGAAAGAAAAATTATTTCGAATAATTTTTTCTGAAAGAAGATCTCCTTTCGCCCTTTCTTTTCTTCTCTTGATCTCTCTAGTAGCTTAATGACCTGAAATCACCTGACCGGAAATCAGTAGTTCTGTTGTTCGATTTCCAGCGGAGCGAGAAGAGAAGATCTTTTTTCAGAAAACAATTATACCATAACAGATGGTAATAAACTGTGTAGAGACCGCAACGACCCTCTCTACCCTGCTGGAAGTAAAAAGATTGAAAAAGATAGAAATTTGGGGATAGGAAAAGATAGAACTATTCTATCTCTCTCAATGGGTCACATTGCATCCCTAAAACACTATCTTTTCTCATCCCTAATCCCAATAACTTTCTATCTTTTTCTCTATCCTACGTCACGAAGGACTCCTATCTTTTTCGATCCATTAGTCTATCTATCTATTACGAATTCCAATCTTCTTCAATCTCCTTCTATATTCTTCCTGACCGAGGCCTCTAATCTTTTTCTATCCCTTAGTCTATCTATCTATTAAGAATTTTAATGTTTTTCGATCACTTACTTTATCCTTCATGACCGAATACTCTCATCTTCATCTATCCCTTAGTCTATCTATCTATTACTAATTTCAATCTTTTTCAATCTCTTCCTCTATCCTTCGTGGCCGAAGACTCTTATCTTTATCTATCCCTATGTCTATCTATCTATTACTAATTTCAATCTTTTCCAATCTCTCCATGTATCCTTCGTGACCGAGGACTCTCATCCTTTTCCATCCCTCAGAATAAGGGAGTTCATCGAAAAGTTAAAAAATTCATTTAAAAAATCAATTTGACTTTAACCACGTATCAGAAAGACAACGTGACGTCACTGCTTATATACCTGCATAATTAAAATTAATTTCTCTATCTCACAGTCGACAACTGTGATGAACTTGGAAGAAAACAGTTTGCTAGGCCTCTACTTATAGGCCCGAAGACTAATTTTACTTGTTGGTTACTTTTACCCTCAGTCATCTAGCATACCCTGCTAGAATTAAGAAGATATAGATCCTATCTTTTTGAATAATTTCGAATCTTTATGATAGAAATAGATAGAAGAAATGTATTCCATTCTAACTCTTTGTCAATCTAAAATCGCGTCTATCTTCTCCAATCCTCTCTATTCTATCTAATCCTATACTTTATCTATCGACGCCAATCTTTTTCTATCTCTCTATCAATCTAAACTCCTGTTATCTTTTTCAATCTTCTTTTCCCTATCTCTTCTTATCCTCGATCTATCCGCATCAATCTTTTTCTATCTTTTTGTCTATATAAATTCACGTCTTTCTTTTCCAATCTCCGTTTCTCTATCTCCTCTTATCCTCGATCTATCCACGTCTATTTTTTCAATACCCTCTTCTCTATCACATCCTATACTTCATCTATACACGTCAATATTTGTCTATCTCTGAATTAATCTAAATTTCCATCTATCTTTTTCAATCTACTCTTCCCTATCTCCCTATATCATACATCTATCAACGTCTATCTTTTTCTATCGTTTTTTTATATTAATTCACGTCTATCTCTTTCAATATCCTCTTCTCTATCTGATCCTATCCTTCATCTATGCACATTAATATTTTTCTATCCCTAAATTAATCTTCATTTCCATCTATCTCTTTCAATATTCTCTTTCCTACCTCATTGTATCACACATCTATCAATGTCAATCTTTTTCTATCTATTTTTAAATCTAAATTCACGTTTATCTTTTACAATACCCTCTCCTCTGTCTCGCCTTTTCCTTTGTCTACCCACCTCAATAATTTTCTATCCCTTTGACAACCTAAATTCACGTCTATCTTTTCCAATGTCCTTTTCCCTATCTCATTGTATCATACATCTATCAACGTCTATCTTTTTCTATTTATTTTTCAATCTGAATTCACTTCTATCTTTTTCAATGCCCTATTCTCTATCTCATCCTATCCTTCATCTATACACGTCAATATTTTTCTATCTCTGAATTAATTTGAATTTCCATCTATCTTTTTCAATCTACTCTTCCCCATCTCATTGTATCATACATCGATCAACGCCTATCTTTTTCTATCTATTTCTCAATATGAATTCACGTCTATCTCTTTCAATATCCTCTTCTCCATATCATCCTATCCTTCATCTGCCCACGTCAATTTTTTTCCATATCTCTCTCAATCTAAATCTCGGTCAATCTTTTTCAACCCCTTTTTATTTTATCTTATCTTGTCCTTGATCTATACTCGTCAATATTTTCCGATCTCTCTTTCAATATAAATTATCGTCTATCTTTCCTAATCTCATCTTCCTTATACCATGTCCATGATTTAATATCTATTTTTCAATCTAAATTCACGTTTATCTTTATTCATCTCTGTCTCATCTCATCCTGTATCTATTAAAGCCAAAGTTTTTCTATCTCTGTGCATTTATATGGACAAAAAATATAAAAAGATTGACGTGGATAGATCAAGGATAAGAAGAGACAGGGAAAAGGATATTGAAAAAGATAACGGGAGTTTAGATTAGGGTAATTGTCAAATTGCAGACAAATTTTAGCACCTACAGTGGAAATCATATTATTATTAGGAATTCAATATTTCATAACGAAAATTGATCTTATCAAATGTGAAAATTTTTAATCCAAGAGGGGAAGTTATGAAAATGAGAAATAATAATGAATACATGCGCACGCGCATATAATCAGTCGTACGCTGTTCTATTGTACCGTACTGTAATGATGCGAGAAAAATGTTAAAGTTTAACCATCTTCAATTTTTATTTAAAAAAAACAGTTTTTAATTATAAAAAGTCACCTACTTATGAAAGAAAACACCGCCAAGCAAGTAACGGAATGGTTTTTATAATTTGTTTTCATTTCAAAAATTATTTTTAACGCACGTACGGGAATCACGTTTTTCTTGTCAAGATGCACTTTTGAGTTTTAATATCGGATTCATAAAAAAGAGAGTTAATATTTTAAGCTCAATTTTATAAAATCTTGTATTAAACGATACGCCTAATATTTCTGTATTTATTACTCAACTGTAACTACAATATTTTACTATAAAAAAAGACGTACGGTAATGACGTCTGAAATGTCAAAAATTGAGAGACAGACTTCGAAGCTTTCACAATGTTATTTGTTTGACTTGAAAAATGTGCATACATTAAATTTATGTCTATGTGAAGTTTACAAACTTGATAGGTTAAGCATTTTGCTGGTTATTATCTAAAAAAGAGGAGAAAATTAGTTTATCCTTGTGCAAAGTGAGGTTGAGACGCCGTACGGTAATGACGTTTCGGGTGTTCGTATATTAAATTAAAGTAAATAGGAACAGAAATGAAAACAAAGAACTGACCATTTTGTATAGGATGATAATGAGTGTTTATTAAATTCAAAAAAAATAAGCACGAGTTTCTAAGTTAATTTTATATTACTGGGACTTTAAGTTTGCCTTTAATTTGACAATTACCTATCAATTAACAGATAGAAAAAGATTGACGTTGATGGAAGGAGGATATGATGAGATAGAGAAAAGGAGATTGGGAATGAAAGACGTGAATTTATATAGACAAAAAGATAGAAAAAGATTGACGCGGATAGATCGAGGATAAGAAGATACAGGGAAAAGGAGATTGAAAAAGATAACAGGAGTTTAGATTGATGGAGAGATGGAAAAAGATTGACGTGGATAGATAAAGTATAGGATGAGATAGAAAAGAGAGTATCGAAAAAGATAGACGCGAATTTAGATTGACAAAGAGATAGAATGGGATACATTTTCTCTATCTATTTCGATCATAAAGATTCAAAATGATTCAAAAGGATAGGATCTCTATCTTTTTACTTCCAGCAGGGTGTTGGCTTTTTTTGGTACTACCACTTGGAAGTATATAATGACGGATGCCATCGATGCGAAAGCTTGGAAGTTGGTTAGAGCTGACAATGGCGGCATTATGTTACCTCTTCCGCTTGTAACATGTTATTACTTGAGTGGGAAATATATTGTCACTGGGTGACCACCAGGGAAGTCACCAGTGACTGGTTTGCTGAATCTTGTTAGGGGCCATACATATACCACATCGAACATTTTTCACAACTTTTTAACCGCCCCCCCCCCCCCCCTCGTGGACAGCCGTGGAATTTCGACGAACACACCCCCTCACCCCTAATCTGTCCACGTGGACATATTTTATAGAATTATATATCATTGGTCTTCAAAAGCAAGGAGACAAATAGGAGCGATGCATTGGCTGAAAATTCGGATTTACATGAGAACGTGCAAGCTTGAACAAGGTTTGAAGTCCAAGCAAAAAGTCGTGAAAATATTCTGAGGAGTGTTATGCGTAGAACGATGCACAAACACAATATAACAAATCTGCCCCCTGCGCGGGCACATTCTCATAGCGCGTGGGTCGCAAATTTGAGCACGCCTAGGGCGCGCGTCTGTTGGTGCACGCTCGGTCTTTGTACTTCCTCCACATTTGTGCACAAACCTTTTAAAATTAAAGGTCAAAGCATCGGCAACTGCCATTTGGTGATTGTGAATTCTCTTTGGTTATAGCTCCTTCGGCTTTAACGAACATATTCTCATCACGTATCTCGTGCTTCGCACTCGATTTTGTCAAAAATGTTAACTTTTCTACATTGTGTTCAACTCTATTATATCAAATGTATATTATATTTATTTATGTACCTCAATCTGAGACTGCTTATTCAGATATTGCAAAATAAAGTACACATTTTTTTCATGATTACTTGATTATTCGTACATTATTTTATAATAATTTATATTCTCAGCTACTCTAAAAAATGTCGTTCTTCCACAATCTTTTTTATTTTTAATGTTATTTTTTACGATTAAAACAATAAGTAAGCATCCTATCAAAAAGTGACAAATGAAAAACTTGTAGGTCTTTTTTGGGTGCACAATTTTGGTATTTCCGTCTTTTTTAGCATCTTGCACAGTTTTTTGTTAAAATCTGAATTTTTCATTTTTCAAGAAAATTCAAAAAGTTGTAATGATAATATTGTAGGGCTTTCGAAAAGCAACGTTTTTCTTCTCATGAATTTTTTTTATATCATGCGTTTTTGGGCTTAAAATTTTCATTTTCCTTTGAGTTTTTGAATTTTGCAAGTGCTATAATTCTGATAACTTTTTTTTTTATCAAAAAAAATCGTAGAGATCCATTTTTCGACCTTTCGAGTACTATGGATAGCCGAATATACAATTTTTAAATGTTGAAAAAAATGGTGTCAACATTTTTCAAAATGCTCTAACTTTTTGAATCTTCATTCAAAATATCTGGCCAACGAACTAGACATTCAGTTTCTGACACTTAAAAATTCTGCCAAAGGCCAATTTATTAGATTATTTTTTTCAAAAGTTATCGTGCTCAAAGATAGACAGACGTATTCGCAAAACCCTATTTTTCGGGTTCAGAAGGTCTTAAATGTGGACGTTTCACAAAATCGGGGGAGGGGGGGTCAAATTTCACAAAAATATAATACTTTCTCTGATGATAATGTAAAAATTTGAGTGTGCCTCGAGTATACCTTGTCTCATTTCAGTATATTTTTCGCAGATTGAGGGGAACGTGTGTCCACGTGGATTCTATAGCTCGACCCCTCCCGTTCTCCTTCGTGGACAAGCGTGGAATTTTTCCATACCCTCCCCCCTTACCCCCCCCCCATAAACTGACCAAGTGGTATATGGATGGCCCCTTACAACGATGTGACTATTCAGACCATAACCGGATTAAACGGGTTGCTGTAAGGGCTGTAGCCCGGGCCCCCGGTTTTGAAGTAGCCCCAAAATGCTTCCTCATACAAATTTATTATTTCAATTTTCTATGGAGGTAAATCGCTGATACTTCTGATTTTTTTACTCTACTTATGCTGAACCTAAAAATCTAGAATTATTTTACGAATTATTTTTCTCTTTTGTAGCGTCCTTCATGTGAGTATAATGTTTCGATACTGATATTTCACAGTTTACATCAATACTTTAGTCTAAATATTGAGATCATATTTCTGCGAGTGCCGATGGGACAGATTGCCCTGTCGTCAGGGTTCCAATATATTCGTGCGTGCGAGTGTGATTTTTAAATACTTTTTAACTTGAAATATTTCAAGAAAGTGTGAAAGTCGTGCATCCAAAAGAAAACCAACAAAAACAGAGAAGAATTCGGAAGTAAACTTCCAAAAGAGACAACTTTTCTCAATAATAAATCTAAACCGGTTATAACTGATAAGAATCAAGATTTGTTGTCTTCTTCTCATTCTCATGAAGAAAATGAAAATTCTGGAGAAGTAGAAAATGAAAATTCAATAACAAAAGCTATCGGGGATACACAGCGGAGATCGTCAGTTTGTGAGTGTATCATCTAAATAAAACGGCTGTTGAATGAACTGCGTAAATTATACTCAACGCCTCGTTCTCGAGATTACATGTGGAAGCGCCTAGTTATCAGGAGTTTCACAACGTTCAGAGCTTTGAATTAAAAAAAAATTCATGATGATGCACCTGTTTGTTTGCATGGTCAGGTAACTTCATATTGTTTTGTTGTGAAAGGAGGTTCGCACGTATAATTTTCTATCTTCCTAAAAATTCTAATTCACGTTATCTCGCGATGGGAAAGTCAAAAAAGAGTAAGCGATCGAGAAGTAGATCGAGGAGTACATCCCGAGAGAAACGATCCTCGGGGAAGAGAATAAAGCAAAGACTAGAGAGTCTGGAAGAACAATTATTCAGAAACACAGGCATGTTAACACAAGTGCAAGAGAAGCAGAAAGGTAAGAATTTTTGCAGGATTAGGAAAGAACTCTGAATAACATATATGGTTCCAAACGAACCTTTGTGTAATGATACATGTGGTTCCACACGAAACCTTGTAATGCCTTTTCCATATGGAAGGCATATATGTCAGTTAAAATACATATTACGACAGGTTCTATACGAACAGTCGGGTTTCTGCAGTAAGCAACATTTTGCTTCAGAGGTTCCAAACGGGAGTCCTTAAAAAGAAGTTCAGTCGAATAAATCTATCAAAGTTATCTCAGCGCAAGCACAGGGTTGTGACAACAAGTCGACTACCCGGATCATAGTCTCCCCCCAAGTGATAATGCAAGTATACAGAAGAGCTCCGATAAGAATTCGAAAGACTCGCATCTGAGTGTTCTGTCCGATAAGAACGTAGAAAATAATCCCAGCCTTGATTCAGATGTTCTGGAAATGTTAGAAGAAGACTCGAGTGTTTCGGCAGAGATTCAATCTGATAGAACCACGGAAGTGAAACTGACTGACCCTCCCAAGCTGAATCCAGAAATTACATCTGCGATGTCTGATATAGTTGGGAAACGAGACCAGCTTTTTTTTCTAACACAAAATTGTGTTGTGACGGCGTTTGCATCGCTTGGGTCTGCCATCTTGATGCTTGTGGAAGAATCGGAGAAGGGTGATTCTCCTTGAGCGCACGGGTGACGCTGGGCGATTGCTGTCAGATGTTTTTCACCAGCAATCTCTCTGCAGAAAATCATTCATTATGCCGTTGATGAATAAAGCGCTCAAACCGACTTTTGAAGGGACTATTTCCGATGAGTGGTTATTTGGCTCTAAACTTTCAGAGCAAATTAAGAAAGCCCAACAAATTTAGAAAGCTTGTGCTTAAATTAAAGGTCCAGAAAAATCAACAGCTAAGAAGTAGACATCTGGGAATCAGGGAAACTGGAAAAGCTCATCTGCAAAACCCCGTCCGATGGGCAATTATCGAACGGTATCGTGGAAACCTCAACACAATTCGAAATTGAAGACGAACAAGAATCAACCGAATCGGCCTCGAGGACCTCAGAGTGCTCTACGACGATCAAATCAACCTCCCCCTCAATCATTCAAGAAGTATTAGGGGTAAGCAAGATACCTAGTAGACCTAAAGGATTCTATCATGTGTGGAAGGGTATTACTCAAGTTGTCACTATCTTGAACACTATTAAAGGTTATAAAATTCCTTTTAAGGTTGAGCCTTATCGATCACATCTTTCTGTGGATGTAGCTCGACCGACTGAAGAATGGGAATCTCTGCAAAACCAGAATAATAACCTTTCGTTCAAAAAAAGCAATTGAGGTATGCAAAGATTGTGAGGGTCAATATATATTGCCCTTTTTCTTGACTGAAAAGTCCGATGGATCAGACAGATTCATTCTTAATCAGAAAAAAATTAAATGAATATGTTGCACAAACACATTTTAAGATGGAAGACATTCGGCTGGCGAAGAGTTGATTAACACCCAATGCTTGCATGTGCTCGATTGACTTAAAAGATGCCTTTTTTCTTATCACCGTTCGTGATGATAGTAAGAAATTCTTAAGATTCCGATTTAAAGGGGTATTGTATCAATTCGTTTGTCTTCCATTTGGGCTATGTCTCAGTCCGTTTTTAATTACAAAAATTGTCGGTTATTCTTCTTCACGATATGTTATGCATGGGAGAATCTCCCGATTCATGTAAAGGAAATGTAAAACAATAAATTGCTTTGTTAGAAAGCTTAGGCTTCATAATTAATTATAGGAAAAGTTCTTCAACACCCTCTCAGCAATGTAAATGCCTAGGATTTTTTCTCCAAAAACGAAAAAACTTCATACGGTATATTTGTTGAATTCTTTTGAAACAGGCTCTCAGTGGAGGATTCGCAAATTTGCTCAGCTTTTAGGCCTGTTAATCGCGCAAAATATATAGCTTTACGGCTGAATGGCGATGACTATGATGAGAAAATGGTGATCCTAGAGCATCTTAAGGATGATATAGAATGGTGGAAGATGAATCTATCCCTAGGTTGTAACCTTATTAGAACTCGTCAATTTTTTATTGAAATTAACTCAGATGCGTCATTAACAAGTTGGGGGGCACAGTGTAACGAGATGTGTGCTCGCGGATCGATTGTCTTCTTGTGAAATTTTATTAAGGCTAGATAACACTACTGCCATAGCATATGTTAATAAGGGCGGGGGTATTAAGTTTCCTAAACTAAGTGAATTAGCTCGTGATATTTGGCAATGGTGCGAAAAGCGGAAAATATAGATCGTGGCATCTTATATTGCTTCAAAGCAAAATGTAGAGGCAGATAGAGCCTCTAGAGTTACTAATGTAGAAACAGAATGGGAACTTCCTGAAAGAGCATACAAAAATATTGTTCCTGAACTCGGTTCTCCTAAAAAGGCCCTTTATGCTTTTCCACCTTTGGCCCTAATTTTACCTACCTTGAGAAAAAATGTTTATGACCAAGCTAGCGGAATTATTGTAGTGCCACACTGGCCAACGCACCCATGGTTTCCCCTATTAATTTCTCTCATTAAAGAACCAATTTTGTACTTTGATCCTTCTCCAAACTTATTACTTTCACCTTGCAGGACGAAAATCCATCTACTGTCCGAAAAGCTCAAGCTGATATCAGCGAGATTATCCGGGAGTCCTTCTTAAGGAAAGGAATTCCTGAGAGATCATTATGTTTGTAAATGTCATCCATATCCAATGCTACACGTAAACAGTAATCTGGTCATATTAAGAGAATGGTCAGATTTCTCAAAGTTCAAAGGATATGGTAATATGGTTCAAAGTATGGTACTTTAAATACCGCTCGATCGGCAATCTTGCTAATATTGAACTCTGAAATATCAAAAGATCCCTTGCTCAATAGATTCTTTAAAAAAGTCTTTACACAAAGACCGGTTCGGCCCAAATACTCCACTACGTGGGACATAAAACCTGTTCTACAATTTATAGAAAATCTGTCAGTATCAAAGCCTCTCAATATCATCGGAATTTCAGCAGAAAACTGCAACATTGTTGGCCCTTATATCGGCTCATAGGCTTCAAACATTAGCCTTAATTAATATAACGAACATTGGAGTTACAAAATCTAAACTAAAAATCAAGATATCTGATTTAATTAAAACTTCAAAACCAGGTCGATGACAAACACATTCAAGTCTACCTTTTTACCCGGAGAGGCCCGGTGTTTGTATAGCTAGAGCTGTTTTGGCTTATTTAGAGATGACAAAAAATATAAGAGGCGAAAATCGTAGTTCGTTCATATCGACGAGAAAACCTTAAAACCTGTAGGTTCCCAAACTATTAGTCGTTGGGTTAAGTCCCTGCTTGAAATGTCAGGTGTAGATATGGACACCTTCTCGGCTTGTGTTATAAGGCATGCATCTACATCATCAGCATTGAAGAAAGGGGTTGATATAAGTACTAACGTACGACGAGTTGCCCAACAGCTTTAAAACTTTCGCACATTTTTATAACCTGCGAATTCAGAATTCAAATAGCTCGCTTGATTTTTCTATTCTACAGAAAGAATGATATTTAGCATATAGGATTATCTTTGTTCAATCAGTTTAATTATTATGGCCATCTTCTTTTAAGAAGGAAAGGAATAAAATCAAAAAAGAAAGGAAAAATAAAAAAAGATCCCTTATCTCTAAAAATCTACATATAATCTCAAGTACAAGGCGCTGAGTATGATTGTATAATCAAACGAACTAACCTGTACGTGAAGTTCGATCATAATTATACGAAGGCACCTCGTTCGAAGATGATTACATTTCCCTCCCACTGATATCCCATATTGTTTTTTAGCCCTGTAATCATCGATCATCTAATCAATGTAAGGGTATCCTTTTCTTATTTTATAAATAAATAGAGTCTAAAAATATGAAGTTACCTGAGCATGCTAACAAACAAGTGCATTACCATGGAATTTTTCTTTCAATTCGAAGCTCTGAAAATTGTAAAACTCCTGATAACTAGACACTACTAGATGTAATCATCTTCGAACAAGGCGTCTTCATATAATTATAATCGGATTTCACGCGAGGTAAGTTCATTTGATTGTACAATTATATATGCAATTGTTAATTGAATTTATTTTAAAGTAATTTGATAAGTATCAAATGATAAAATGATTTTAAAATTCGTAAGAGGATTTAAAAGTTCAGACAATGACGAATAAGGGATAATAACGAATGCACAAGTCTATAATGATGAGACTGCAGAAGATGAAATATAAAATTAAAGATTTGAAAGATATAAAAAATTGCTCTGAACTTGTAGACTTTTACGCTGAAGATTTAGAAGATAGTGAACTGGAACAGTTTGTTACTTTCTTGAAATCTGCTCACTGAGACAAAAAATTATCAGCTGCAACTATTTTCAAATGGATGTCAGATTCAGACATAACTTCAATTTTCCTGGATGTATATATTATTTTTAGACTCTTTTTATTCATTCCCATTACAAATTGTGAAGCTGAACGATCTTTCTCAACTCTAGCTGGGGTAAAATCAGAACTTCGTTCAACTGTATGTGATGAAAGATTAACTGGTTTTAGTTTATTGGCAATCGAGAAAGATCGTCTAAATTCATTATCTTCTGAAGATCTAATAAGAGAATTCGCAAACGCAAAAGCGCGAAAGAATGTCTTTCTTAGATGTATGAATGTATAATGTATAATGTTTGGAAATAAATTTTGAAGCTTTCCAAGTCTGTTTTAACTATTTCAAATGAAACTAATTTAACTTCTAATTTACGAAGTGTAGTTAAAAAAATTTTAATATTTCAATTTTCAGTGTTTCTAGCTTAAAATTGCTTAAAATACCAAAATTATAAAGCTTATTCATTGATTCTTCAATTTAGAGCATTGAAAATAATAACGTGAATTTATATTTTTGTGATTTAATCTGAATTTTTGCACTCTATAATCTATAAAAGTTAAAAATTCTTAATTTTGCACTTGACCTGCATTTTATTTAAAATTGTTTAATTGGAAAGTGTTAGTACCTTCCATTTTATCCGTGTAAATTATTGAGCATTCAGATACAACATTTTTAAATTTAAAAACCTTTAAAATTCAATTTGAAAAGCTTTCAATTCAAGAGTTCCACATTGAGTGCTTTAATTTTTAGTTTATTATTACTTTGAATGGAACAATGCTTAACTTTAGATTTCAAATTTTTTAATTTTATTGATCGTGGAAAATGTTTGCAAAATGAGAAAAAAACGGGAATTTTTGTCTTCGATAAAAATGGCCACCCTGATCTATGTACGTACATACTCAATAAACATTACTTTAATAAAGCTTGATTTTCGAGGACAAATATTTTCACGTTCATCATGATATTATGAAAATAATATGGCAAAAATACAAAGAAAATTTATTTTTGTGACAAAACTCCAACAGAAATTGATTATTTCCTGATTGCCCTGATTATTTATGGTTTCAAGGGTCCCGAGATACTGTGAAGGCCATTAATATGACAGTTCATAATATTATATTATTAAAGCAGTACATATACGTCAGTTTAAAATCTTATAAAACTGTCTTCAAGATAAAGTTGTTCCCCTTGTATGGAACTGCTTTATTATTCATTGCTAAGCTATTCATTTTACACTATGGACAAAATGATTGCATTTTTAAAATCGTGATGCACAATTTGAATATTAATGATTTTCAAAGACTTAGTATGAAGATCCTAATTTAGGAATAGGTCAATTTTGAAACTAAGTTTGAAACTGTTTAATTTTGTAACGCTCAAAGTAGACCAGTGGAAATAGCTAATCAAGTAACAAAAATTCCGAAGGTCTTCAAAAAAATTGTATATTTGTTTTTTTATTTGAACATGAAAACGTGATCAGGTCGGCAATTTCTTTGAAAAAATTAATTTACGAAATTTGCTCCCCCCCCCCCCATTGCTCCACGAAAATCAAAAACATTTCGCGTTTTTGGGTAGCAAATGTTAGAAATTTCGAGATCTGAAAATAATCAAGTTTGCAAAACGTTGCTCGGCCAGCAATAACATTTTAATTGCAATTAAACAAATCAGTTACTTTTGTAAACTAGCGAAAAATTACAAACCTTTTGCAAATCGTACTGAGCGATAAACAACTTATTACCAACGTCATATTAAATTTGCAAACTGTTTACAACTTGGCAACATTATTAATTATAAAAAAATTATTATTTTGTTTATCGCTCCCCAGCGAAAATACCTATATATAATACTTATTACGATCCATTGCATTATATATCATTTTTGATGTTTTTTGAAGGTTTCTTGTTTCTTTCTTTTATAATAAATTTCATTACTTTCGCCTACAATGAAATGCTTAACGGCAAACACATTCACTTCAAACAAAAGTCCCGGGCACAATCACCAAATTACAGATCTTAATGGTTTGATCTGTAATTTTAAATGGTTTATGCACAGACGCTGCGGAAGATCAAAGACCGAGCGCAAAGCACGAGACCTAAAAGAAGCGCGCCCATATAGCGGGCAGATTAAAAAATAATAATTTTATTATTGATAATTTACATTATATTACACTACGTCACAAAAACTTATGAAATTCGCATTTATTTGACATTTATGGCATTTATTCATGTATTTTTGGGCACTGATTCTAAAACTGACACTATTTTTTCGTAGTATCAATATTTTCGGAGATGTTCAAGATTTAATTTTCAATATCACATAGAAAATTTAAAAAACCATATTGCGTTTGTTATTATTTCAAGACAAGTACGCGTTTTTGGTAAAAAAATGCCCAGATTTTGTGCATAGCACGAATCCAGAGCACTTAATTAGCACTAAATTCCTGCGCGAAGGTGAATTTGGTACTACGAACAATTCACGAGTTTCGCATACCGGAGTTGTGGCTTCAGCTTGAGCTATCATTGCTACATATTTTTGACCAAAATTATCGGGCACAAAATTTTTTTTCTGCATAATAAATTAGCACCAAATAAGCACTCAATTATGGCATAGCGCCTATTTCGATATGACAGTGTTGTAATTCCAGCTTCCGGGACCTGCAATATTTGTATTTTTTGGCTAGTTTAAAAAAGTACCTAATTTGTTTAATTGCAACTTGAATATATATGTCGGTCGTGCAACGCTTTGCAAACATAATATTTTTTAGATTTCGACATTTCCAGCATTTGCTATCCAAAAACGCAACATTTGCCATTCTCGTAGGAATTTTATGAGTCGAATTTCAAAAAATGGGAACACCAATTTAAAAAAACGTTGATTTGAATTATGCATACAGTTTTGCTAGTCATATGTATGTATTTATTAATTTTATTAGGCCATTAGCCTGTACAAATGAGATTCGAGTTAACAGCCAAAAGTAAATTAAAGTGTAAATACAGAAAAGTAATAAGTTACAAACTAATTATATTAATCATTCATCCCTTATAAGTTCTCTTACTGCAGAGATATTTACAAAAAATCAATATAATCTTCTAACGTCGCCATCGTTTTCTGCGTTCAGGATGTTTAATATTTGTTCGCTTGCACTAATGTCTAATGTCTGATCTATTAACCATTTCCTAGCCTCAGCGTACATTGGACATTCTACCAATACATGAAATAAAGTTTCTCGACGAGGTTGAAAGCAAAGTGTTCAATTTTCATCCGGGTTCAACTTAATACGCTTGTCATAAATTTGAATTCTAGGCATTCCAGTCGTTATTAACCGGCATTGTGTCATTATTTTTGTCCACAGAGTAGAAGTTCCTTTTTTTAAATAACTCAAATTGGTATTATTAAATCCTCTGAAGTTAGGGTACACTTCTAAAACTACCCGAGCCCAAGACTCTTATAATATCATTACGCAGAAATCTTTCTTTGTATAAGTTCAAAAGATCGTCTTTTCTCGAAATCAAACTAGCTAAATTATTGAAATCATCTAGTGATACTGTTATCCCATTAATCTCAAATATTTCTACAATCTGAAGAACCCAATTGTATTTGCTTGAGCTTTGAGGTCTGTTCGCGAGATCAACCAATCTATCAAATCATATTCTAGGCAGCCTACTCTCATCCATGTTACTTATTTTTTCCATCCACTTAAAGACTCTGATCACCACCTCACTTGAGAGTGGTGAAGTCTGTGTTTCGCTTCGCACCGCATAATTAGGGCAATATTTCGGCAAATCTAGAATTCTTTTATAATATGCTAATTGAACCTTATCAATTTCTTCCAAGTATCTGGAACCCCATACCTCGATACTGTAGAAGAGTACATTGACCGCTAACGAATAAAAAAGTGATTCTTTATTGCTCCAGCTATTCGACTTCGTTGAGGAGATTATTTTATCTATCGACGCTATCGCTATTTTTGTCGAGGATTTTGCCTTATATAGAGCTTGCAAGAATACCGTTGAACTAGAAAAATTTGTCCCCAAATAATTAAATATACTTACAATCTCTGGCGGCTCATTTTCGCATTTACAAGAGAGACCGTCGTTTAACTTTCCTTCGTGAAAGATCACTATTTTTGATTTGCTCTTATTAATTTGTAGTTTTTTAAATTCACAATATTCCTCTAATATTGATATTTTCTTACGCAGGTCCGTCTGTGATTCGGCAAATATTACAAGGTCATCCGCATACGCAATACTTATTATTTTATTATTATGGTCAATAGAGATACCTTGAGCGCCATTAGCGTAAAAGAAATCTTCGATATCGTTCAAAAATAAGGCAAAGAAGATTGGGCTGAGTATTTCCCCCTGCAAGACCCCATTTGTTATCTCAACTGTGTCTGTCACACCATCAGCTGTGTGGACTGAAACTACAGCCCTATAATAAAGATTTTTGGAAATTCTAATAAATTTATAACTAATTCCAATGTCAAACAGCTTCTGCCATAACAGTGAGTGATTCACAGATGGAGAGGCCCTTACGAAGTCAATAAAGAATGTGTAAACCTTTCTTCCTGGCCTACTAAGGTGAATTTGAGCAATAGAGTTGATAATAAAAATATTATCAATACACCCCCTACCTCTTCTGAATCCTGACTGAAATTCGTGAAGAATACCCGTTATATTAATCCATTTAATCAGCCTTTCATATAATATTTGGGTGAAAATTTTTGTGATTGTGTTCAGAAGAGAGATGGGTCTCTAGTTTAATGGATCTTTTAAATCACCCTTTTTATGCAGCATTACAGTATGCGAATGCGTCCAGGAAGAAAGTACTTTCTCGTCTTCCAAAACTCTATTGAAAAGATTTTGTAATTGCAATAGCCCATTATTGGGCAAGTTTTCAAAAAATTCATTACATATGCCATCTGGACCTGGCGATTTTCCTGTCTTACATTTCGTTAAACTAGTATTAATTTCCTCCAATGTAATCCAATGATCAAACAGAGGGTGTCTTGCATCACACATGGTTAATTCTAATATGACACGTGGAGTAGATAAACTCAAATAAAAATCAAACCATTCACTTAAGTTGATCACATTTGTCATAGGTTTTTTTGATCTGTACTTATTTATGAAAGACCATAAGTGCCTACTATCTCTGCATGCGTTAATTGCCTCTATAGCATAATTCTCGTGTACTTTTTGTTTATCTTTCAATAAGTTTTTATACTTCGTTTTTTCAGCTGCAAAATTTTGTACTAACTGTTGATTCATAAATTTAATTTTAACACATTTTCTCAAGAGCCGCCTTACTTCACGTTTAGCCTCTGTACAATCCTTATCGTGCCATGATTTCTTATACTTGTTTTTACTGTTTGCATAAGGCTTTTTTTTCAACATATCAGGTTTCTGAGCCTCGTCGAAGATGGTTTTAGTAACATTACTATTTATCTCATCTACAGTACTATTACATTGACTGTCTATAAGTTTAAATTCTATGCTTTGTTTATATTTAGCACTATGCTCTTCTATCCATCTCAAAGGCTCAAGAACTCCGAATGTCGATATGTCGGCGATTGAATCCTGACATATAAAGGTCTCTAGCGCCACAGGCATATGATCTGAAGGTGTAACAATATTCATAACTTTAAAGTCTTTTATAATATCCATATGCATCCAGTCACATGCAATTAAATCAATAACACTTGGACGCTGCGAACTACAATAACATGTGAAACAACCAGGTCCATCCCCCGTGCATCTACCATTTACAATTATAAGTCCATTGTTTTCTAATTTCTCTATTAAATCCTTCCCTCTTTGATTAACTTCCTGGTTTAACGACAGCCTATCAGGATACAACACGATTCCTTCTGCAAGTGCTTCTCTCTCTAGAGATCCGAGGTTTCCTATTCTAGAATTGAAATCCCCCCCCTGCCCACCACCAACGGCAATTTAGGATATTTATAGTAAGCGTCCTGTAATGCCGAGTTAAGAGCCTCGACAGAAACACCAAGATTGGATTGTGGTGAAAAGTATACTACTATTATTAAGAACTCAATTTCGTTTGAGAAAATTCTAACCATTAGTAATTCGGCCATGGACCTCAGCATTTCATGTTCAAAGAGAGTTCAAAGAGAGTACGCAATAATAATACCCCCCTTTGCTCTACCTCTCGAATGCTCTCTGATAGCATATGAATACTCTAAATTGTACTGCGATAGATAAGAATCAGCCGGTAATATAGATAAACGTTTATTTTTCAGCCTGCTGGCCTTAAAAAATTGACTTGCTTACACATCCATTTTTTACAGAATTTCCTTATAACTAACCCTTAAGAACTAACATCCATCCATTCCTTATCTCTAAGCCGCACGCTCGTATCGCCTTGCCTTCCTCGCTTCGCCTCGCCTCGCTCGCATGTCCCTACTTTTTCGCATTGCCTCGCGTGCCAACCTCTGTTTTCGTAGCTAATACCTATTACTTATCTACTATTTACAATACTTACATCTTACTTATATCTAATTTCTCTCCTATTTACAATCTTTCCTTCTCCACTCCTCTTCCTCCTTCCTTCTCTTCATCTCCATCTTACCCACCACTCCCTTCACCCATGCTACTGCCCTTTTTGCCCCCTTTTCATGCAGCAATGCCTCCATGATTATCTCACTTCTTTCCACCTCCCCGCACTCCTCCAGCCAGTGCTCCAGTCTTGCATCCCCCTTTCCGCACAGTTCACACATCCTCTTCTCTCGAGAGAGCCAAAACCTATTGAAACCCTCCATACAACCACACCTCATCCTCGCTATAAGTTCCTGACTTCCTTCCTCTCCTTTCACACACAAATATTGCGCTCTTGCCCTTGGCATAATCCACACATAGTTCCCGTTAAATCTTGACTCTCTTATTCTCTCTTCCCCTTCTGTTTTCTCTCTCTCCATGCTGTTTTGCTTAACCAATTCATAAACCTTCCTTCCTTCCTCCTGCATCCTTCTCACTTCATCCATCTGCAATCCATTCATTCTAAAATACCGTTCCCTCTCCGCCTCCATCTTCCCACTCCCTCCCCTGTTCTCCTTCTCCCACCAACACTCCCTAACCAGCCTACTTCCCCCCTCTTCCAAAAATTTCTCCTCATATTTACACGCCCGGCTCCCTGCTAGAATTCCTACACTCGTTCTCCCCGTCTCCCTCCTGACAATATAATTAGGCGTGTTCCTTGCCAACCCCAGGGTCCACTTTACATACCTCTCCTGCGTTCTATTTACCTCTTCACTTTCCTTCCACCCGCACACCTCTACCCCATACAATAGCACACTCATCACTAGTGAATCAAACAATTTTATTCTCCTTCCAAAGTCATCTGCGAATAACTTCATTCCCAACCCCCACACCTGCCTCATCACCACATTTGCCCTCCTCACTCTCTCTTTTATGTGACCATCCACTCCCCCATTCCTTCGAAACACGAAGCCCAGGTACACAAACTCTTTTACCTCCTGTACGTCCTTTCCCTTCCACTTCCACTCCCTTCCCTTATCCCTTCCCCCTCCTTTTCTGAACACCAA
>CAKNXH010060004.1:51365-70665 GCA_932178445.1 Andricus quercusramuli | reverse complement strand
TGTATGCAGAATTCCTGTCAGAACATGAAGATATTAAAATAGGCTTCACGAAATTCACACAACTTAGACCGAAACATTACGTTTTGGCAGGGAGTAGCGGTACCCACACAGTATGCGTTTGTGTTCACCATGAAAACGTGAAGTTAATGCTAAAAGAAATAAACATGCAATATTTAACGAACGATTCAGAGTTAATTTTAAATGGTTATCGCGATTGTTTGAAGTTAACTGTATGCCCTGATGCGACAAGTTCCTGCCAATTAGGAGAATGCCAAAATTGCCCGGGTATTACTGAAATTAAAGATAACTTGATTGAAACTTTCTATGAGGAGGATTTGGAAGAAATCAAATTTGATTCTTGGTTGCAGACTGACAGATGTACTTTAAAGACGCTGATGCTGAATGTTGATGAATTTGTGAATGAGCTTTGTGAAGCGTTGCTGAAGCTAAGAACGCATTATTTCCTTGCTACAGAGCAGTCATTATTTTTCAAAAATCTGAAGATAACTTTGAAAAATGGTGAATTCGTTATCTCATTTGATTTCGCTGAGAACTTTAAGTTTGTGCTCCAAGACTCGGCGCAAGGATTTCACTGGAATAATGATCAGGCCACAATATTGACAGTAGTTATTTATTACGTAAAAGAAGGAGAACTCAAGCACAAAAGCATGGCAATCATATCAGACAATTTGAGTCATGACACTGTTACCGTTTATGAGTACCAGCAGATAATTCTGAATTATCTTAAGGCAAATTTCTCAGTCCCAAAGGTGTACTACGTCTCAGATGGAGCAGGTCAGCATTTTAAGAACAAGAGCAATTTTGCTAATATCCTAGCTCACAAGGCAGATTTCGGAATCCCAGCTGAGTGGCATTACAATCCTACCGCTCATGAAGGGTGCATGTGATGGCATAGGGGCGAATGTTAAAGGAAATGCAGCAAGGTTTAGCCTACAGTGTTCCGCTGAAGATCGCACTCTAGATGCTTCATCTCTATTTCAGTGGGCAAAGAAGTACTGCAAGGAAACTGAAATCATTTTTAGATCACGAAGCCACTGCTAAAGATCTGAAAAGCAGATTCGATGCTGCAGTCACAATCAAAGGGATTTTGCAATACCATGCATTCATACCTGCTGAAGATGAGAGACTTCAATTGAAGAGATTTTCTTCAGCCACGGAATGCGACTACTTCCCAAAAGAGAAGAATCGAAAATTGGAAAAAAAAGTGAAAACAACTGTCACTAAAAAAACAAAAGGCGGAAAGAAAGGCAGATAGAAGACCAGACATCAGCAAAAAAAATCTCCAAGCTTCAATTTTACTTCATCCATAAAACCACTTTTTCGACTCGACCTCTTATTCAATAACTAGATTTTCCAAAATTCAAAATTTTTTCAAAATTCATCAGTGAACGTAATGCAGGCATTCAAATAATGGCAGTCTCAACCCTGCAAAATGCAGAGAGCGTTTAAATACACTAGCATATATTATTACTTTTCAAAAAAACCAATACCATGAAGGCACCACGGTGCGCTGCCGGGCTCTAGCGCCAGTGTTACGAGCGTACCGGAGCACTCGACGCTTATTTTCATACATTAAAAATTTGAATCCCACTTTCTAATCTACATGGTCTTATAGGAAAAAACCCGGGCTCTCTTTTAAGACAAAAAAAAACAACAAAAAAACCTGTCGTAATTCCAAAAAAAGTGAAATTTATTTTTGACCTTTATTTTTGAAGGTCAAATATTTATTTTTCGATAAAATGCGTAGCACCAATCGAAAGGGCGTGAAAACCCCTATCGAAACTGTACTAGACAAACATTTTTTCGTCGCTATTAGAAGAGTTAAAAATTGCCGAAATACACGATATCCACGAAAATCCCAAAACTTTTACCCCCGCCCCCCCGGCCAATACTTATCCGAATGACAAAATTTTTTCCTCATATACTACTATCCAATAGCACAACACTTTGCCAAAGTTTAACTTAGATCAGACAACTTCGACTTTTTGAGTGGGTACACTTGAGAAATAATGCCCCATATATATATATATATATATAATTTTAAAAAAAAGTTAAACAACCACCGCAGGGTACCACTAAGAGCAACTGCCATCTGGAAAAAATGTCAATGGCCCCCAGTAGAACCGCGGTAAAATACACCTATGGCCACGTCTCACATCCGTGAGATGGGTGGTCACAGGGCACGACGAAATCACAACGACAGGCCGGCGAAACCCTCGTGTGTCTTGAGGACACGAAGCGACCCAAGGATGACAGCTTTCTGCATCCATCTCGCAAGAGCCTTGGCATATTTTTGGCACGCGGGTATGGCTTTAAGGTTACGAACCAGCGATAATTTCACACCTCCGAGAGCACCTATCACAAGAACAATTACTCGTACCGAATATTTTGGGTACAGTCGACGCAGCTCTCTTTTAAGGTCTTGATATCTCTCCTCTTTTTCTTTCTCCTTTGCAGTGATGTTGTATTCGGATGGAGCCGAGAATTCGATCACGAATATAGTTCGTTTCTCGAAGTCTTGGAGAACAATGTCAGGCCTCGAGTGCGCAACGAAGACTGCTGCCCGAAAATCGTAGTTCCAGAAAATCTGGCACTTCTCGTTTCGGACAATTGACTCTATATCCCTTGGAGCGTTCGGCAGGGCAGGGTCGCGACCAACACCGTAAGAGCGACAAAGGTGGTAATAAAGTACTCTTAGGGCCGCATTATGTCTATAGATATACGTTGTTCCTATATATGAATATATATAATATATAATATAATAATAATAATAATAATATATAATATATAATATATATATATAGTTAAAAGTTTGTCATAAGGACAACCGCAGGATTTCGCCGGGAGCGGGTGCTAATCTGAAAAATTGCACCCGCTCCCAGCGAAATCGCGGTAAAATTTCAGCTGTAACCACGTCTCACGACCGTGAGATGGGTGGTTAGAGTCTGCGCGAATTCAATACGATGATCCGGCGAAAGTCTCGTGCACCCTGAGGACATGGAGCGACCCAAGGACGACCGCCTTCTGCATTCTCCCTGCAAGTGCCCCAGCATTTTGTTGACACGCAGGGATGCTTTTCAGGCTATTAACAAGTGAAACCTTGGCACCTCCAAGAGCGCCGAAGATCAGGACGATTAGCTTAACAGAATATTCCGGGTATAACCGTGGCAACTCCCTCATAAGGTCTTTATACCTTTCTTTCTTTTCTTTCTCCTTCGCTGTGACGTTTTTGTCCGCTGGTGCCGAAAATTCGATAACGAACATGGTTCGTTTCTCGAAGTCAAGAAGAACCATGTCAGGCCTCGAGTGCGCAACAGAAACAATTGTCGAGAATATGAAGTTCCAATATATGCGGCACTTCTCATTTTCGACAATTGACTCTATTTCTCTAGGGGCGTTCAGCGGAGAGGTATTTGGGCTAATGCCGTAAGAGTGACAGAGATGGTAATAAAGCACTCTCAGTGCCGCATTGTGCCTTTGGATGTAGGTTGTTCCCGCATGAGCTGGACAACTAGATAGTATGTGTCCTAGATGCTCGGGGTGTTCATGACACGCTCTGCAGCTATCATCGGGAATATCTTGGCTCAAAATGTGGCGACGGTATGCTAGAGTGGAAATGACACCATCTTCACATGCCAAAATGAAGCCCTCTGTGCCCGACTTCAATCCGGGTGATCTAAGGAAAGCAAACGTCAGCTCATATGACATCGACTGATCTTCCATATTTCTGTGGAAGATGCCGTGCATCTTCTTGTCGAGGAGCTCTTCGCGGAAGTTTTTCTCCTGTGCTTTCCTAATCCGGGCCTTCAGGAGTGAGTATTTCAGATGGATAAGATATGATGCATTTCGCTCACCCCTGATATTGAAGTCAAGGCCGAGTGTTTCAGCAGCCTCTTCTGCTGCTTTGTAAAGAAACGCCCCTTTGCCTACTTCTTCGTGTTTTCTGACCATTTTAAGAAGAGGATCTTGTCCATTTGCGACAATATGTGCTGTACCCAGAATAATCCTGTTGTGAAGACATTCAAGATTCAGTATTCCACGACCACCTTGACGGCGTGAGATGTAAAGTCGTGAAACAGAAGACTTAAGGTGCATGCTTTTGTTCATGTGCATAACCTTTCGGGACCCGATGTTGAGGGATCTGAGCTCGTCCTTCGTCCATGGAACTACTCCAAATGAATAGAGTACTACTGGTACGGCAAACATGTTCGTTGCAGATACTTTGTTCCTCGCCGACAGTTCGGAAGACCATATCTGTCGGAGGAGACGTTTGTATTTGCATCGGAGAGTATCCTTTATAGATGTTACGTCCTGAATGCGGCTTTGTGGCACGCCCAGGTATGTATAGGTCTCTCCAGCGCAAAGGTGTCGTATAGCGCTTCTGTCAACGAGTTCAGGATCTTCGAGGATGCCGTTAAGTTTTCCTTTCTTCAAATTAACCTTGGCGCATTTCTCTAACCCGAACTCCATTCCAATCTCTTGAGTGTACTCTGTGACAATTTTTAGAGCTAGATGTGGTTTCTCTTGATTTCTAGAGGATGGTCGACAGTAATTGGAGGGTCTTGGAAGAGTTCAGATGGATCAGATGAAAATTGTTGATTTTCTCTGACCCACCTCTCTCTCCACTCTAGACCTCTCCTAGCGTTAGATAGTATTCGTATTCTGTCAACAATATGCTGTCTGATGGTCATTAGCTTTGATTTGTTGATTGTGTGATGACGGATCCGCAGTTCGCACGCGAACCGTCGAACCTTGGCAGTGAAATTCCTGCCAGATGTTATGTAGTCAATCACACACTGAATGCGGGATGCGTACTGTCTAGCCCAGCCCATCTTTGTGCTGAGTTGATGCATTCTTCTTTTGGTCTTATGATCAACCGTTGGTTTTGTTTTACGGCTTGCATCTGCCAAAGTTCTCGCTGCATTGTACACACCACAACTGATAGTCCAGAGGTCGGATTCTTCGGAAAAATCTCCACGAAGTTCATCATCCAATTCAGTCAGATCTTTGGGCTTGGGAGAAACCTGAATGTTGATGTTTCTCCGGGTCCTGAAGCATCGTTCTTCCTCTATTGGATGCCTGTTCGCGGTTGGTCTCAGTGTCGCTTCTCTTTCTCTGTTGCCGGCTTGTTCTGGATGCGGTTGAGTAGGCACTCCGCTTATATATCTCACTGTCGCTTCTCTTTCTCTGTTGCCGGCTTGTTCTGGATGCGGTTGAGTAGGCACTCCGCTTATATAACCCCTTTTCCTAAGGTTCTCGGCATGGTTTCGCAGACGTTGTTGTGAAAAGTCTGAGAGCTCTGGGTGTTTCTCGCACCACAGAGCATGCAGTCGTGCCATGTAACCTTCTCGTTCAGGGACCATACTGGCATCGTAGCACTCCAGCAGGCCGTCATTGAGTTGATCCGTCCACTTAAAAGTAACAAGATTCCGCCGGTCAATCGCATTGACCCCGTCTTGATTGGCTCCCCCAACTGTAGGGTAGTCGGCATTGTTGTCCGACCCATTGTCGGGAGCCCTGCGCGTTCGATTGTTTTGAACCGCACTTCCTACAACTATGTTTGGTGTTGTCATTGTTGTTCCCACGAGCAGCTAGGGAAAGGGTTCGTCCATTCTTGTAGAGCCCCGCATGCAAGGATAAGGCTGTATACTCTAAGAGTCGCCGATTTCCCAGAATCACCGTTAGAGACACCTCACCCAGGTGACATTCAGCTTTCGGCACGGTTCTCACGCCTTCGCTTGGGGGTTATTCCTTCGGGACCATCCCTGGACAATTGTCCGCGACTGCTTATTAATTATTGTAACCATATTCAGCAGAAACCCTTGGTACAGGGACCCTCTATCCGCAACCCGAGGACACGTTCGGAGGCTTTGTCATAAGGCCTTCGGTTCTATTCCAAAGGAATCAAAACCGAAACCGAATACTATATTTAAACTATATACTATCTATATAGTATATACTATACTATATATATTATACACCATATAAGTAAAAATATATATATATATAGTGTATATTATATTACAGTTTTGTTTATTGATTTTCTATAAATTGAGAATTAAGCATGTTACAGTTATTATTTCATAAACATTTTATTTTTAAAAAAATCTCGTTAAATCCTATTAGGATTCTATTAGGATCCTAATAGTTTCTGACGTCGGAAACGATCCCACTACTCGACGACGTTTCCTACGTCGCTTCCGACGTCGGAAACTATCAGGATCCGACGTAGGATCCTACGTGGGTTATGACGTCGGCTACGACGCAGGAAACTATTAGGATCCGACGGAGGATCCGACGTCGGGTTTTTCAGTAGGGCTAATTATTTCCCAATTTGTCAAGTTAGAGAGTCAGCGTAGGAAATACTGAAGGAAGGCGTTCCCTTTATTTGAATTCCACACAATTCTATCAAATTATGTAGAAATACATTCGATACTTTTGAATTAATCAAAAGATTTTTGAATACTTTTCAAGCTACGATAATATATATTAAATCATTTGTAATTGAAAGGCTCAAAAATTCTACATATTCCTCTAAGTTCTTCAGGATTCTACTAAAACCATAGCACTATTCCTAATTCTTCCCAAAATATTCAAGTTATTGCGACAGCTTAGTTACCACTGAATGAAGATGTAATCGTTATTTGTATTCTGCACAATTCTCTCCAATAACGTAGAATTACCCTCAAAAGTTCAGAGTTCATTTAAAGAATTTTTGAAAACTTTGAAGCAATGAGAACAAACATTAAATTCTTTGGAATTTAAAAACATTTAAAGTCTTGCTTTTTATAAGCGAAAATAAGGAACTAGCTTTGATAGATATTTTCAATCGTCTTTTTCACAAGTTTTTTTCAGTTGTTTTTCGACTGGAGATTCCAAGCAAACGTGTTCTTTTCTTTACGGGAGACGTTTACGAGCTTTTAGAAAAGTGTGAATCGTTTAAAATTTACTATCTTGGTTTTTATAAGCGAAAATAAATTTGGAGAATTTGGAGAATTTGAACATCTTTAAATTTTAAACAATTTAACCTGTATTCTCATAGGTTAAAATGTATGAAAAACTCTTTAAAAGGATGAAAAACCTTTTGAAGAGAATTCTACAAAATTCGTGAAAATTCAGCGGGATTCAATTCACAAGCACATCTTCATTCACTGCTGGCTTAGCAGTCTACTCTCACCAGACTAATTGTGAAAGAATTAGAAAGACTGGAATGCTTGTATCAAAATTCAGAGAATTCGGAGGGATTTACAGTATTTAAAAGGTTGTGTATGCGAAGCCGGTACCAGTGAAAAAAAATAGTCGGTACCGGTAAAAAGTATATTTCAAGGATAGACCCTAGACTGCCGGAAAAAATATTGAAAAATTAATTTTTATCCCATGTTTTCAATGCTACTGTTTGATCCTCAATATCGACCATCTTGCTAGTTGACGTCCCAGACTACGAAAAATTAAAAAAGGTTAGAGGTAAAACTGAACTTATTTCTGTGATTAATCACAGAAGACGAATCAGAGAGATGCAGGAATAGGGCTTTGACCAACATTATTTCTGTGGCCAGTCACAGGACTGCCTTCCCGCCCCCATGAAGTGTTGGAAAAGGGTAGGTGTTTGACTTACATTATTTTTGTGACCATAAGTGTTCTCACAATGAAAACAGAAGAAAAGTATGTGCCTTGTGTGGCAAAAAGATGATCTTCGGAAATAATGAGCCAGAACGTTTTCTAATAAATGAAAATACTGAAGGTCTAATTCAAACATTTCTACTGAAGGATTTTAATGTGAGTGATGAGAAAATTCCTTTAGCTGTATGAAAAACCTGTTATGTTACTCTACTTGACGCTAAAAAGGGAATGTTTGAACACCGTTCCAAAATATGCCAAATTATGGAGATTTAATACTACCAAAAGAGACTCGGGTAACAAAAGGTACTTGCAATTGTTACATATTTTTAACGGGTAGGTTTATAGGACACAATAAAATAGTAAGAGGTAGAGGCCACAAAAATAGTTTGAATAAGACAATTGATGCATCCACTGTACTATATGGATCTTCAAAAACACAGAAACTTTCAGTCCCCCAGTAGAAAAAGAAAGATTGTCAAATTCCATTAAGCTATGTAATACATGTTTCCAGGTTATCGGCAAGAGTAAAAGTCACATTTGTAAGAATCCGAAGACGAATATAGTGAAAATCATTTAAAATCTTCCTGGAAAGAAACAAGAGCAAGTAGTGACTAGTATTATTAAGAATAAGTCTGAAACTCATTATGATGGACAAGTAAAAAACATTGAGATGAACTTTTCCACTGGTGGCCTGAAATCGAGAATCGTTGTAAATCCATGTAAAAAAAGAAACGTTTCATTCAGCAAAAAGAAAACTGAAATAGATTTCGGGTTAATGCTGGAGTGTCATATAATCAAATGAGAAAGGTTACGAATTCTTTAAGTTGCAACGTTGGAAGAAAGTCTATTCCAGTAGATTATAGAAGCCATATGTCAGAGAAATCAAAACTTTTGAATAATATTTATGAAAAAGGCATATATGAATTTGAATGTGAAAATGTACCAACCAAACAAAAACAACCTGTTGTGTATGCGAATGCTGAAAAACTTCTCGATGCAATCATAGACAAAAGAAATTTACAGGGAAACGTCATTGTTAAAGTCATGACTGATGTAGGCCAAGGTTCTTTTAAAATGAGCTTGACTGTACTTCCTGATAATTATTCATCTGACTCAACATCACAAGACATCATACATGACAGTTGCAATAGCGATGACGACAGTATCGAGTCAAATGTAGAGGATTTAAATGAGTGTACCCGGAAAAGAACACTTTATTCTGAAGATGGCAGTATGGGCAAGAAACGTAAGCATTCTAGTGTATATAGATTAGTATTGTCATGCATAGTTCCTCAAATAACAGAGTCGTATGAAAATGTCAAACTGTTATTTGAATTAAAAAAAATTAACAATATTTCGTTCAAATTTCTTGCAGATTTCAAGCGTTTGCTTATTATAAATGGAAAATAAACTGCAATCGCAAGTTTTCCCTGTTAAACTACTTTATCTCATCAGCTGACTTGAGAAGCGACACAAATCATGGAGACAACTTAACTGCTGCTGTTCATACAGCTGATCATTCAGGAATAGAAAATTATATGCCATAGCTCAGTTAATCTTCCTCCCTTCACTACTGAAGATGACGATATCTGTGTTTTATAGAAATGTATTATTCCTGAATTTCAAGTTCTCAAGGGTTTTGTGAACCACTTATTTTGTAAGGGCGAGGTTCATCTTTTAACTCTAGAAAAAGCTTTATTGTAGCCAAAAAACTTGAAGCTTCTTGCGAAACATTACCGTGGAGATTGTTTTGAAGATATTGCATGTAGAAAACTACTAAAGAAAGCTGATAAGCTTGAAGATCCTGAAATTTATAAAGATGTAGTATTTATAAAATTGTACCATACATTTCTGCTATAAAGCAATGAATAAAATCGTAAATTGTTGTTTCGGTTCTGATAAAGTAGGTCCTTGATCAGACATATACAATATACATAAATTAATTGGATGTAGCTTTGAAGAGCATGCTAGCAAATAAATGATTTAATGATAAATCTTATTTACCTCAATTTTTCAGAGCAGTACTTGAATTCTCATCTCTCCACATTTAATATTAATATATTATTCAATTTAATATAATCTGATAATTTTATATTTAATATATATAATATATATATATATAATTTTATACATATACAGGGTGTCCCAGGCTCAAGTGTCCAGACTTATATAGCCATATAAAAATTAAAAAAATAAATAGAAAAATCCTTTTTCAAACATCAGTTGAAGTTTTACTTTTTTAGTTATAAAACATTTGAGCTGGTCCAATCAGGAGCGCCGTATAACCAGCCGTTGGTCCTGGGTCACTCTAAACGTGGTTCATGTATAATATTCGCTTCATAGATATTCTACTTACATTTTACAATGAATAAAAAGTTGTAAATAATCAATTGAAGAAAATGTTTTAACCCTCTTTTACTCAACATTTGTGATATTTTCACACTATAAAAACTAAAATTTCATTAAAAATCAAACGTGGTTCAGGACCACTGTGCCAAATAGAATCTGGAATCAGAAAAGCGACACGGATTTTTCAGCGCTATTTCACTCACTGATTAGTCGAGCAGAGAGCACTCTGAAACTATAAACAGTTCAATTAGAATTGAATTCGAAAAACAAAACTCATAGCCTAACAACGGCCTTGAATAAGCCAATCCCTTATCAATTTTGATTGGAGAAATAGTTTGATGGACATGAAAATCGTTGGTGCAAGAAGTCAAATTCAAAATGCCTCCCTTTTGCCATTAACCTGCACCATTTCAGGAGCCCACAGGAATTACGCTATATTTACAATCTTTTCGAAAAGGTAACATTCGTATAACCCTCTACAGAGAAACGCCTTTAAGATTCATTCCTGAAAGCGAGTTATAGGTGGGGTTCACCAGACATCCGACAATAATACAATAATTTGGGTCACTGGGGACTGCATCCGTAGGAACAGTAGATATAAATTTGGAATGACGAGATTATTACGTGCGTGGTCATCTCTGCTAGGGCTCCCATCGAACACTCAGTAGTAGAAGGAATTTTAGGGATTGTGGTAACTGAGCATCTGGGCATCTGAATTTTGCGTGGTACGAACGCGGAGTTTCAGTTGTTACTTTTTTGGGGGCTTACACTCTATTTACTCGAATTAAAAGCGGCTTGAAATTGAAGAAATCACAAACCTCGTAAGCGTCCTGTACTTTAAGCTCAAATTGACCTTTCTGCTTAGTAACGGTTGAAGATGTTTAATAGCCCTAAATCAATGACAAAGGTGTATAAAAGAAAACACGGAGCAGGTAAAAAGGTACGCGAGTAGTATGAAAAATCCATAGCCCATGTTTTGTTATGCCCGTGTGGCCGAACTAAATTTCTTATGTAGGAAGAAGTGCCTTGACTCTATCTGAGCAATTGGTCGGGACAATCCGAATTTCTAGGAGCTAGTTTACCATAACATTCAAAATGACGAACCCAGACGGTACTAACACCGAATCCCAATATAACGCAACGAATTCAGTTTTGGGATGAGCCTTCATATCCCAGCAATCATCGCTAAACAAGCGGACGCGTCCCTGGCCATGGCTTCCATCATGCAATGCATGGCCCTGCAATAAAGCACAAGCCGTTTAAGATCTTTCGATGGCAAGGGTCCTCCCTTATAGACTTCTTGAATGATATCGTAAATGGTGCAGTCTATATCACTAGGGAGACCAAAGCGGCCTTTATCAAAGTAGTTTTAAGCAAGCTAGTAGGTGTGTCCCGGGAAAGCGTCAGAAACAAAACGTTCAATACAGTCCAAGAATTAATCGCTCATCTAAAAAAAGTTTTGGAGATGGGAATGCAGACGCTACTAAAAGCAAACACATAATAGAACCTATATTAGGTTACGCATTAGACGTCGTCTGACGCGGATTGCCTAGTGAAATATCCACGTTTGTAGATACACGAAATCCAAAAGACTTATCGGAAGCATATGAGCGTACCTTACATATATATAGAAGAAAAACTCAAAGCGTCACTTAAGAAGGAGGCTTCGATTTATTATTTGACGACAGAAGACGCCACAGTTAAATCTTCTAACACCAATACTCATCTGCCTACGCGTGTAGCTAGTATTTTTCACAAAAAGGCGAAATCGATAAACAATTCCGGAGTGGTGAACAACCGTCCACTAACCTCTAATTCTCCTCTGCCTTATTTCAATGAACATTATCAACTTTACGCAGATCATTATGCCGGTTATAATCCCTAATTTTATCAAAACTCCTCAATGCCAAACTACCCGTATAATCCACATTACCCACCGTTTATGCGGCCATATAACCCCCCAGGGCAAATGACACTATGCGGCAAAGCCCTCAAAACCTTAACTAGCGGAATCAAAAGCTTTGAAAAGATCTCTCTAACTCAAGTATTCAAAATCTATTCCCTTGGCCCAATCAACAGAATCAAAATTCTTTTTAATCAGCCCCGGCAGAGTTGATTTCTGACTCGTTGCGGCGAATCAGTGGCGAGTCCATAGCCTCAGAAACGCTCGACAGTGAAAATTCTGGAGGATACCGCAGGATCTATTATACCAAAACCCACTCAGAGGAATCCCCTGTCATTAGGAAATCTACACCCCAATTTCGCAGCCCGAATACCACTCATTTCGTGAATCCTGGCTCTGGAGTGAATCTCCTCAAGCTGAAGGCTATACGTGGAGAGTTAGAAGTAGAGCCTAGCGATGCCATCACCAGTTACGGAATAACTTCGTGAATAATTGTTTCCCAGTAACTTCGGACGGTATTCTAGGTAGGCCTTATTGGCGACCAGAGTAGGCTCAACTCTCTTTTCGGCATAATACCCTTATTACTGCTTCAGAACCTATTTCTCCTTATTACTTTATAGATGCGGAATCCCAAGAAGCAAAAAAATCCTTGCAATCACAAATCCAACCCTTTTCACGAATAATGCTGATTAGGGCCAGAATTAGGCAACTGCTAGCGATAGAGACACTTAATCCCGATATCTCGGAGGGATATTAACCGAGAGTTAAGACCCGAGAAGGATTATATATCGGAGAGGCAGCTGTCAAGAATAAAAACAGAAAATGCCGAGTATGAGCTATAAAAACTACCGATACTGACATCGCGATTGAAATTCCTCCTCAGGAAATCATACTATTCGAATATTATTCCTTCCCTAGACGAACAGAGCTCTGAATCTGAGATACAGGATTTTTCCACAAATCAACCCCTTGATTCAAAAGCGTCTAGCGCAACCCGTGTCGAACGCCTACCAAATAGCCTTCGTATATCCCATTTAAACCTAGACGAGCCGGAGTATGTAACTCGCTGGGTAGAGGATTTCGAGGATGTTTTTCATGTCAATGGAGAGCCCATCACTGCTACTCACTTCATTCAGCATAGGGTGCTTACCATCCCCACGATACTCAGGAAATACTTCAAAGAATCCGCTCCCAAAGATTTGCCAAGGACGCAAAGGTCCTTATCGGAAAGGGTCGCTGGAGGCAGGCGGTCAGCTCTGACGAAGCTAGCTACTTCTACGCCAAAAATCTTAAAAAGACCTGCTGTATCTTATAAGGTTAGGAGAACCTCGCACTTGAGTCAGAATCCAACAGGCTCTGATAATGCGATTTTCTCTTCTAAGGTATCAGGGGTCTCAACTGAGCTGTCCAAAGAGCTTACAACCGCACTTCCCAAGTTTCAGCCTACGACATCAAAAGTCAAGACACGAGGAAGGCCCCCGAAACCACACCCCCCGGCGGACCTGGATGAGTCTTATCGGCCTTCGTAAAGCCTGTACAAGGTTCAAATTTATACCAAAGCACCCGTCGCTTCAAGATCAAAAAAACAAAAAAAGAGTACGTGAAAATCTCAAAACCCACACTTATAGTAAGGATTTGATTAGCGAAACATCATCCTGTGCTGAATCTTCAGATGATGATTCAGATGCTCCCTTCTTCAGAGCTGAACACAGTGCATTTCCGGAAGCAGAGCCCGAACTTACGGCCCCTAAAATTTTGTTCCCCAGTAAAGGCAAAGCTTCTTTCCTGGAGACTGGCTCCCAAACGCTAGGTCCTGGAGAAGAAGTCGTAGATGTGTATATTGACGGTGCCTGTTGCCACTACGCTAAAGGGGAATCTAAAGTTGGATTCGGGGCTATTAAATGGATTCGTAAATGGAAAGAAATTGGGTGAAAAACTGCAGATGGAAAACCTGTTATCAATAAAAGTGAAGTCGAAAAACTAAAGTAACGTATCGATCCTTTGAACGTCCATTGAGCACATGTTCCTAGCCACAAGGGTATATTAAGCAACGAAATGGCTGATCGTCTAGCTAGAGCAGGAGCAGGACAACCTGAACCAGACTTGGAATCTGCCTATGGGCCAATCCAAGAAAGCCTCGTTTTAAACGAGAACCCGACCTACCAGACATACGTAGTAAATGATAGCCCTCCCTCAGGAGAAAGTGATGAGAGCAATGACAACATTGATTGCAGTTCAGCTATCAAAGATCATACTCGAACTGCTCAACCATCGTGGTACTGGAATAATTATCTACCCCTTGCTGCAATTTCTGAGGGAGAAGACCACCCCGAGCTTAGAAAATATTGAAACGCCATCGGTCCCTGTCGATAGTTTGATGATGTCGAATTCTCTAACAGAATGGGTAATTTTCTAAAGCCCTTTAGCAAGCACATTGATGAAAATCAAACTCGCAAGTAAGAAGTCACATCCGAATCAACAAAGGAAAACAAGGAAATAAGCAAGCTTCCCCTCGGTCTGGCTCAGGCTTCAACTGAACCGGCTGGAAGGGCCAGGAGAGAGTGGCAACACACCTTATTTCTCCTTTTTGGGGTACCGCGTTGCGTTCTGACGGATCGAGGTGGTAGTTTCATCAGTAAATTGATGCAAAATATTGAATGAATTTTTGGCATCAAACAACTAACAATTTCAGGTTACCATCCGCAAACGAACGGGTCGTCGTAACGCAGCCACATAGTATTAACAGACTACATAAAAAATTACGCCACTGACTACAATGACTGGGACCGATTACTGCCTTTCGCTACGTTTGCCTACAAAACCTCGGTGCATGAAGCGACAAACTTTACACCTTATGAATTACTTTACGGGCGAATCGCGCGTTTTGCGAGCGCTTTTCCGTCTGACGAGCGTCTCGAAGCCTAGGGGTCGTATTTGAAAAATGTCATTAATAAATTGATTGAGATACGAAAAGTCGCCGCGAGAAATATGGTCAAGGCAAAACAGCGTTCAAAGGAACCCTATGATCAAAGAATGCGAACTTGAAACGCACGAATAGTTGACAAGGTAGTGGTCTGTAAGGATACACGACAAAATAAATTCGATAAGTGGAGAACCGGTACGTATGAAATTGTCGGTACCTATGGAATTGACCGTTACCTACAAATTGTTGAATGTACACGCGAAGAGCACAGAGCTCTTCATACGTGAATTTTTCTCAAATTTACCCTTATTACACCCCTGGCTGGTGGTTTTAGATAGGGGTATCTGTTTGTTCAAACTCCTCTCTTTTCTGCTAAGGTGGTTTCCTTCTGGCCTTTTATCACCGTTGACACCCCCGGAAGAGGTCAGAAGCGTGCAAACAAATTGCCTATCTACCAGGCATTTCTAAACGATTTTTTCGATTTTCGAGGCCGCTGCGGAGCTGAAAATATTATCCGCTCGAAATGAAATTTTGCACAGTTAATGGTGTTACTGGATGAAACATTTTTTCACCCGAGCCGATATCAATTTCGAAAAAAGAAGTTTTTCGATGTACCCTACTCGATAGGCGTATTTGGAGGGTCCACAAATGATAAGAAAATTTACCCGCGCAAAATATCTGCAACAGGCTGTACCGAAACAAATAGAAGAATGAAGCATCCAGTTTGAGGATCCTATTCAAGAGACCTCCCCAATTGGAATTAATGATGACCCTGTTGACCCTGAATTCAAAGGAAACTGGTTTAGATGACTTTATTCGTTCTGCAAACCAACTATTGAACTCCATTCATTCAGCTCGGCAAGGAAAATTACACAGTATGCTTTTTTCATCCGAACATTTGAGGACGGTTCTAAGAGACATAAAGGACCATGCTACCAAGATCAATCCAGATTGCTCCGACCACAATATCAACCAGTGGAGGGAACTTAAAAATTACTCTGGATATTCCTCGTTCAGGCAAAAACGAATACACATTGTACCAAATTCATCCTGTACCAGTACTTCAAACCATCCTGGAAAACGTAACTGGAAGAGCCTATATCCAGCCTAGGACCGAGTACATCGCATTAGAAGAAGCCAAAAGAAACTACCTGCTATTAACGAAGGAAGATTTTGAAATTTGCTTGGACCTCAAAAATTACTTCTTGTGCAAGGGATTACAACCGATCTACGGATCTGCCTTCCACAAAATTTGTGAAAGCAAATTATTGTTGCGGCCATCACTTGAAGTCATGCAAACTTGCAATATACGATTATGCCCTTACCCATGACCCTATTGGAAAATAATCCAGACCTTAGGAGGATGGATTTATTATCTATCTGACGTTACTACGGCTGAAATAGTTTGTCAAGGACATCAATTAGAATCCATTAAGCTCCAAGGATCGGGGTTGCTAAGAGTACTGCCCGGGTGCATAGTACGAATGTGATCTTTAATTCTACCCCGTATTCCCATACAAAACGATTCAACGGAATATACTTACGAAGCTCCGTTATATTTGGAACTGCGAAAGCTCTCACCTAGACTAAAACAACATCAACAAAAATTAACGCACTTACTGAAACGGGTGAATTTAAAAACAAAACAAAACTTGGACTTGAGAGCTGACTAATCCTAAGATGAAATTCCAAAAACAGTTGATCACTTTCAAAGACAATGAAGAGAACCAAAAACATTATAAAATTCTGGTTCATGGATCATATGCAGGAATGGGATCCTTAGCACTAGGCACAATAATGTACCTCGTCCGAGGACATCCACGCATAGTAGCAACTATGTTAGTTGCTGTCCTTACCTCCAAGTGCTCCCGAAGAAAGTTGAAAATGTTATCGAAAGTCACGCCTGAAAGCAAATCTCTTGAAAGAGTCGAACCTTTGTATGAAGTGGGCCAGGCCAACGTCAATGTTGATCAATCCCAAACTCGAGGCTCGCCCCCCACGCTGCAGTCACCCTCTCAGACGATTCCAGTGCAGCTAAACACCCCTATCCGACTACCGACGTAGAAAATCCAGCCCATGTGAATAGTCTCAAAGTATAGCGCAGTGTACAATCTGTGTGTAGGGCCTCTTGAGGCACAACTCAATTCAAATTCTCTAACAAAACAAAACTGTTCCATTGATCCTTTTACTTTTTATAAAGACTTTCGTTAATAAGACAATAATGAACAATGCAATAAGGAAATTACAAGCCTGTCGTTGTGATTTCGTCGTGCCCTGTGGCCAACCATTTCACGGTCATAAGACGTGACCACGGATGTGATTTATCACGGTTCTACTGGGAGCCCGCGTCATTTTGGATACCAGTTGCTCTCAATGGGACCCTGCGGTGGTTGAGTGACTCTTTTTTCAATTATATATATATATATATATATATATATAGGTTTCGGTTCCGATTCCCTTGGAATAGAACCGAAGGGCTTATGACAAAGCCACCGAACGCGTCCTAGGGTTGCGGATAGAGGGTCCCCGTACCAAGGGTTTCTGCTGAATATGGTTACAATAATTAATAAGCAGTCGCGATTAATTGTCCAGGGATGGTCCCGAAGGAATAACCCCTAAGCGACGGTCTTAAACCTGTGCCGAAAGCTGCATGGTACCTGGGTAATGTGTCTTTAACGGTGACTCTGGGATACAGGGCGACGTCTCAGAGTTTCAGCCTTATCCTTGCACGCGGGGCTCTACAAGGATGGACAAACCCTAGCTTTAGGGACTTTCCCCAGCTGCTCGTGGGAACAACAATGAAAACCAACAAACCACCAAAATGTTGTAGATGCGGTTCAAAACGATCGAGCGCGCAGAGCACCCGACAATGGATTGGCAAACATTGCCGATCATCCTAGAGTTCGGGGTGCTGAAAATAATTTAGATGGAAACACGACGATGAACCGGCGAAACGCCCACATCGAGTGGACGGATCAACTTAAGAATGATGTGTTAGACTGCTACGATGCCAGTATTATCCCTGTTCGTGGAGGCTTTATGGCGCGTATGCATACTCTGTGGTGCCAGAAACACCCAGAGCTTCAACACGTTTCGCATCAGTCTTTGCGAAATCAAGCCGACTACCTTCGGAAAAATGGATATTTGCGCGGAGCGCTTCCTCAACCGCTGCTTGAACAAGCTGCAGACGGAGATGAAACGACATTAAAACCAACCGAAGAAAGCAGACACCTTTTGGAAGACGATCGCAATTTCAGTACAAGGAGGAACATCAACATGCAAGTTCCTTTAAAGCCCCAAGATCTGGCTGAAATGGATGCCTCCCTTCGTGGAGATATCTCGCAAGAGTCCGACCTCTGGACCATCAATTGCTCAGTTTATGGTGCTGCGAGAGCTTTGGCTGATTCAAATCGAAGGCTGAAACCGACGATGGATCAGAAGACCAGACGACGCTTGCATCAACTGAACAAGAAAATTGGATGGGCAAGACAGAATGCATCCCGTGTTTAATGTGTGATTGACTACATAACATCTGGTAGACCGTTCACGGAAAGGGTTCGAAAGTTCTCTCAAGAACTAAGGACCTTGAATCACACACTGAACAAGTCAAGGCTGCTGACAATCAAGCAGCATATTGTTGTCAAAATTAGGCTGCTATCTGACGCAAGGAGGAGGATACAGAAGAGGGAGGGATGGATCAGGAAGAATCAACAGTTTCCTGCTGACCCATCACGCCTCTTCAGTGATCCCACCTTTTTTGTAAAAAATCCATCCAAGCCCAAGGAGGTAGAGACTTTTTGGAGAGAGGTGTACAAGATCCCGAAAACACTAGAGTTGAAAGAAGATACTGACAATATCATCCGCTTCAAGGAGTTTTGCGGCAGCCTCATAAAATCTGAGGAGGAGTGCCCATCAGTCACTGCCGAAGAGGTAAAAAAAGCACTTGGAGGCACGAAGAACTTTTCCGGTGCTGGACCAGATTGTATCAAGAACTTTTGGTGGAAGAAGTTCACTTCTATACACCAACATTTGGCCCGCATATTCACCTCATACTTAAAGTCGGAGACGCCCATTCCGCAGTGGCTGGTGTTGGGACGCACTATACTCCTACCGAAAAAAGGCAACTTGTCCAAACCAGAGAATTACATGCCAATAACTTGCTTGAACACACTGTCTAAGATCTTTACAGCTGTCCTAAACAACAGGATTGTTCGACGAATTGAGCCTGTATGGCGAGAGATGTACGAACAACGAGGCTCGAAAAAAGGTGTAGCAGGCTGTCGAGAGAACCTCTTGATTGACAGCTGTGTCTGTAAAGATGCTACAGTCCATCAGCGCGTCCTGTCAATGACCTGGATTGACTACCGGAAAACTTTCAATTCAACCTCTCATACACTTATCATCTGTCTGTTGGAAAGCTTGAAGGTACATCCACACATAGTGAGATGCATAGAGAGATTGATGCCTCTTTGGAAAACTAGATT
>CAKNXH010060004.1:40524-50965 GCA_932178445.1 Andricus quercusramuli | reverse complement strand
ATATATACAACCATCTTTCAATTGTACTACTGGTTTGGTTCTGACCTTCACTTGAATTGAAATTCACCGCAATGTAAACATCAAGGCCGTGCTGTAATGTTGCACAACGTGACGCAGTTACCAGCTAGGCCGTTAGTGTACTGTGCGTTATCGCAATGCTACTGCTTTGTCATGCATGAGTGACCACGGCACATCACCCCGCGGCTCTACCCATCCCGAACCGTCACTGCGGCGTAATTCTTGGAACGCCCGAATCGAAATTGCTATAATTGAAAGGTCGGGTGTAGATATATTATATAATAATTATTATACATCTAATTATTGCATAATTTATAGAGAATATACAAATTTCATAAAGAATTAATTTAATATTAAGCTTAAAGCCATGGCAACACAAGAGGTTTTATCAGAAGAATTATAGACGTAACGGAAGTTAAAGTTGTACGTCAGAACAGGAAAGTGTGGAGAAAAATAGTCTATAGGAAATGTGTGATAAAGAGTGTCAGCAGAGTGCGACACGCCTGAAACGAAAGACCTTGGATACTAATGAGCACATGTGGAGAGCTTTCCTTAGTCGGTTTAATTAGAGTAAGGATAATGGATCTTACCAAAGGATTATCAGTACGTTTATCAGCTTGGGGTGATTGCTAAAGAGATTGATCAGCGATCTATGTCGGAGCAGTGTTGCTGGATAAACGAGTTATTTCAGTAAGCAATATGGGCTTTCTAGATTCAAGGTTTCTAGTGATCATGCAATTTGAAATTCCCGGTTTTTCCCGGTCAAATTTTTGACCCTGACCAATTTTTAGATATCTTTTTGTGATTTTTGAAAGTCAACGTATACATAGAAATAGGAATTTTAACATAATATACATATAAAAAATGTATGGTGTAGAGAAAACATTCATTATCACCTTCTTAACTATTTTTGTTCACAGGCTGAAGCAGTGACGGACTGGGTACCTCAGGGCGTCCGCGGGAAGTCGATATATAGGGGTACCTTCCTGATAAGCAAAAACAAAAAAAAAGGCAGAAACCACCATTGTTTTTTGTGCCACTTTTATAATGATTTTTTGATTTTCATTAACAAATATATTTTCCACGACACAGCAGTAGTATATACATGCCTTAGGGGGGCGCCTGATAGGGTGTGCGCCGGCGGGGTTTCCCGCATCCCAACTTATGGCCATTCCGCCACTGGGCTGAAATGATAAATATTAATCGAAAGTAAATATTCTAAAACTTTCATAACACGTAATAGTATATTACATAGCAATGAGGAGAGCAGTGTCTTTTCATGACGAGGGCAGGGTTTTTTCGGAACCAGTGGTAGGCGAGAGCAAAAGGCCCGAACCTATCACGAGTTCCGAAAACATTGCCAGAGAAACGAAGACGGCTCTCCTCCATTTCATGTACTCTGTTCCATTACTAGGTTCAATATTATACAGGGTGGCGAAAGAGTATGGAAACGCCTAAAACTCACAGTTGTTCGCCGAAAAAAACCAAGGTCATACGTTAGGTAACTTGCAACGAGGAATCCAACGGTGTCCTTGGATTTGACCTTTAACCTCATTTTCAAGGTCATTTTTTGGTCAGCTTCGTTTTTTAAATGGGAACCCCTATTTTTGGTGCCAGAATAAAAAAGTGCGGTAAATTTCACGTTCGGGTATGTGCTTAGGTTAAGGGTTAACGTGACATCTTCAGGTCAAATGAAGGTCAAAGTACGCTGTCATAGGACCACGTAGGAATCTCGCAAAATTACTGAATAAAATTAACCAAGTTTTATTTTTAAGGAAGTTTCAACAAGGAATACAACGGTGGGAATCCAACTAATGTGTGTTACGAGCGAATCTCCATTCTTTTTTTTATAATAAATGTGATTCGTAATATTATTTCAAGCCACATTGATTCAAAACTCTATATGAGTTTCAAGGGACTCTCTGCTCGCACGTAACCTGAGAGCTTAATGTCAGCATGCGTACGCAGCATTCCAGGCTTTTTATTTTTACACAGGTATTTAAATTTTGTTTCCTCTTCCCTATAACACACAATAACATGAGGGTGGATTGCGGAAGGGAATTGTGTGAATGCATGGAATGATTAGTGTGCACCTGGGCCTAGGTGGAAGAGAAAATGAAACCCTGCACCTAGAATATAAGATCGAAAGACTAAACAAAAATAGAATTAAGGGAAAGGAAAATTAATTCTAAGGCATCAGCCTCGAGGACATAAATTAAAAAAATACAAGAGAACCTAAAAAGAACGAGAGTATAGTCGCACTCGCTATGCGGTCACACACGCACTCGCGCAAGGCACCCATTCCATCTCTATCTCTCCGACGTTCTAAACATCGCCGTCGCATTCTTTGCATGCAGCTACGCTGCCGCGACGATCGCAAGCCTCCGCACTCTACACGTTGTCCTCTCTCTCACCCTCTCCACGCCCTCCTTCCATAAGCCCGTCTCGCTTTTGCCTTTACATACTTCCCACCGTAGCCGGACAGTACAAGCACATGGAAAATACCGAAACAACACCACGTGCTCACTCAGCAAAAACTTGTAACGCCAAAATGCTCGTTTATTTTTGATAAGAGGGTTGGAATTAATATATACTTATATTTAAGTTGAAAATTCTAATCTGCGTCAATTTTCGATGCAAATTGAGATTAAAATTTCTTTCAGAAATATAAAGAAAGACTTGAATGCACCTCACTTCTGTAAGGTTCTGACGAAGTTCCTGTCTCACAGGTGCAAAATTGCAAACGGAAGCATTTGGCAATGCAATTCTCGCACACTTGGAAATCAATATACCTGGCTAGTCAAATTCGCAAACGCTGCTTTGGCTCTCACGGTGTATCCCTACCTTCCTAATCCAAATTCCGCTACTCCGCGAAAATCCCTACCTGAATCACCTTAATTATAAACCGTCGAACAGAAGTAAAAATCGCAGTAACTTGGGCAACCTGGCACGGGCCAGAACTACCCAGACCTTTGTCCGTCCGTACGTCGGGATTTCGAGTCAATCTCTAATTTTTTACGACAACACAAACCCCCGTAAGTCGCAGCGGGGCCTATCCCGGTTTAGTCGGAACTATACTTTTTCCGGACCAGTAACAGGAGCGAGTTGTTGGGGCGAACGTTTAGCTAATTAAATTCAGATCAACTCTAGTTTTTGCCCGTCCGTACTTCGCGATTCAAATTCCGCCGTGACATTGAGAGGCAAATTCTCGGTAAGCAAAAAGTCGCGTCCTATTCCGGTTTAGTCGGGACTATACTTTTCTCGGATAATAGTGATTTTCTCGCAAGACTGCAATCCTCCTTTATGAGGAATAGAAACATTCTCTATTTTTCATAAAAGTGAATTCAGAGAAGTGACAGGTGCTTGCATGTAGTGCGGCTCTCGCGAGTGACCTAATGAAAGTCTAGAGTGGGTTAATAAACCCACGGAATCCGAAGGTTTTTGCCCGCTCTGTTAAGAGTAGGAACAATTCAAAAGGCACCTTGGTTCCTTTTGAATCTAGTTTTTCTGCAACGACGAGCAGTAGTTTTAGTGCAACGATTTGGTAAGCTGTATCGTTCCTTTTTTTTCTTCTCTTTGATACTTTTCCTTTCCCTCTACCTGTTGATATGCCCGATCCATTGTAGAGCGTGCCCTTTTTACTTTTTTTGAATCTCGATATCGCTCCTTTAATTGATCTGTAGCATTCATCATTTCGTTATGTAAAATAAATGTCAGTACTATTAAATAGTGAGAAACCAATTTCATTTCAAATTCGTCAACCTGCGAAACCCTCATTTCACTTACAATTTTAATTTTTCGGGACAACAACTCTCAGTCAGAGAGTAGAGGTACTAACCTACATAAAAATAAATATAGGAAAGTAGAGTCTCTCGCCCTTCCTTCAGTTTTGGGGAAAGCCTCCCCCCAACGTACCGATACTAGGCAGCTTTTATTTGCGGCTGTTTTTGTTTATGGATTCAAAAATAAATTTCATTTAGCTCGTACGTGACGTGACCTTGAAATGACCTTGAAAATAGGAGTCAAGGTCAAATCCAAGATCACAGTTGGATTTCTCCTTGAAATTTACCTTGGTTCATTTTTTCCCCTAATTCTGCGAGATTCATACGAGGTCCTATGACAGCTTATTCTGACCTTCATTTTACCTGTAGAGGTCACCCTAACCTGTGGAGTTAACCCTAGACCTAACCACATACCATTTAAAAAACAAGGCTCACCTCAAAATCACCTTGAAAATGAGGTTCAATGTCAAATCCAAGGTCACCGTTGGATTCTTCGTTGAAAGATACCCAGGGATATGATGACCTTGGTTATATTATTATAATTATATTATATTATGACCTTGGTTATTTTTTTCACTAATTCTGCGAAATTCTTACGGGGTGTTACGGTAGACCCCATGAAGCCGGGAAACTAAAAGTCGTTATTGCTAGGCTCAATGGTAATCGCGTACCAGATCAGTTAAGAAGTATGCTGCCCGAGCTGGATGTCCCATTGTTGTTCCGCGCTAACATATTATAGCAGGTCGTACACTGGACAGGGAGAGAGAGGCGGTATGAGATTGTCACCGTGGTCTTTGCCACACCTATTCCGACTCCGCCGCGCGGGCATAGGAGTGCAATGAGACGGACGGCGGCGGATAATGATCACGCCTCCTCGGCCAAAGACTTCTAATTTCTCCTGCGGTGCTGATAGTTGCACATCGACCAAAGCCACAAATTGCTGAAACTTCAGGCCGCACATGAATCGGATAAACGATATACATACTGTGACGTGGTATCTGGTACCACGCACAAATTAATGTTTTCACGCCCAATCAATTCAAATTTAACCTCAAAATCATGAATAAATCATACCTGGTCGAGCACAAAATCCATTTAGAAATTTTAATAGCTGGAGAGCTTCGAGGATGATGGCCTGTTGCCAAATAACGAACCCTGCGATGCCTAGGTTTTGTAAGTTCCCGCCGCTCCGAACCGTCACCAGACTGGGGGGGAATACTTTTATTGTTCGAAAATAAGACATTTATTAATGCCTTCGAACTTGTACTTTTTTGTTTATTAGACACTCAGGGCCGGGGGCCCGGCCACTACACTGAATCATCCGCACGATCAATTCACGAATTCACGACCGGGTAGTCGTGAATCAACATCACACATTACACACTTCAAAAACACAACACTCTCGTTCTCTCTTGCTAACATCCACTGGGAGGAAGGAGGATACACCAATAAAATGTGGTAACGCAGGAGCGGTGCCGCTAACTCGTGTTGTTTTGAACTGTCAAAACACTAGCAGCCGTTCATAAGTGGGCGCGCACGGTGGAGGAGGGGTGCGCTTGACAAGTGTTTGCGTCGCGCCGCGGCGCAGGTTAACAGCGTGACTTGCCACAGACTATGGACTAGGCTAGTAAAAGCACTTGACAAAATGGCGAGTCATCATAGGACGATACTGTGAATGCGCCTTCACACAGGTTTTCGCTTAATGTAGTTGTGCGTCTAGGTGCGCAACCCATGGCCTACGCGCCAAAAATCGGACTCGGCGTGCTCTCGTTCATTCTGTGTTCGGCCATTGGCATGCTTGCCACTTCTCGTGAAAAGGACTTATAAATTGACCACGATTTTGATCACGAAATTGATCATTTGTCAATCCTTGTTCAGAGTCTTCCTAACCCTACCCCTCTCTGTGTTGGGCTAGTGGGGGAAAAATGAAATAATATGGGGTGGTTCGAAGCTACTTCTTTGAACTAGTAATTCTCAAGTCAGCAAGGGGTAAAATAATTTGACCGAATTGAATTCGCGACCTTTTGTTCGTTTAGGCTTGTAAAGTTGACAAAGGATCTGGCGCCCTTCAGGCATTAATAAAATCAATCCAAATTAGGTTGTTTGGCTAATGAACCAATAAGTCATTCATCTGTAAAGTCAATTGGCCAATAGACCTTAAATAAAATAATACCAATAAACCTAATGAATGATTTAAGGAGAAAACAAGGTTATAATACATATAGATATATATACTAATGCTTTACCTGTCGCATATTTCCCTAATACCCCTGAATCCGCACGCGACTATAAAATGTTGATTAACAATATTGTTTATTGATAAATTCAATTTGTTCAAAGAGTAAAGAACTCATAAAATTATCCAAAATACCTAAAATTAAAATTATTGGCCCGATTGCATGAAAATCGAACAATGGATGATCAATAGCAATCCCAGTGACCACCCTTATGGATCGACTGATTGATGCTATCACCGAGGCATATTTGAGCCCCTGTGGTAAGAACTCTCAACCCTGTTCCCCACTGTCTAGAAAAATAGTAAATTCGATTCCTTGAAACTCTTGAAAGGTTCAATTACAAAAAAATAATTTACAAAACGGAAAATTGTTTGTTAAAAATTCTTAATGAACAAATTAGTCATATAGATTCAATAATAAAACATTTGTGTAAAAGCTAATGAGAATTTGGCCAAGAAGTATGACACCTTCAAAATTAACTTAAAGTTTTTATCCTAACTATATATATATATGTATAAAAAAAAGTTAAACAACCACCGCAGGGTACCACTAAGAGCAACTGCCGTCTAAAAGGAAAATGTCAATAGCCCCCAGTAGAACCCCGGTAAAATACACCTATGGCCACGTCTCACATCCGTGAGATTGGTGGTCACAGGGCACGATGAAATCACAACGACAGGACGGCGAAACCCTCGTGTGTCTTGAGGACACGAAGCGACCCAAGGATGACAGCTTTCTGCATCCATCTCGCAAGTGCCTTGGCATATTTTTGGCACGCGGGTATGGATTTAAGGTTACGAGTCAGTGATCATTTAGCACCTCCGAGAGCACCTATCACAAGGACAATTACTCGTACCGAATATTTTGGGTACAGTCGTTGCAGCTCTCTTTTAAGGTCTTGATACCTCTCCTCTTTTTCTTTCTCCTTTGCAGTGATGTTGTATTCGGACGGAGCCGAGAATTCGATCACGAATATCGTTTGTTTTTCGAAGTCTTGGAGAACAATGTCAGGCCTCGAGTGCGCAACGGAGACTGCAGGGCAGGATCGCGACCAACACCGTAAGAGCGACAAAGGTGGTAATGAAGTACTCTAAGGGCCGCATTATGTCTATAGACATACATTGTTCCTGCGTGGGTCGGACACCCCGATAGTATGTGTTCTGGGTACTCAACGTGTGCATGACATGCTCTGCACCTATCACTGGGAAGTTCTTGACATAAAATGCGGGCGCGGTATGCTAAGGTGGAGATTACACCGTCCTGGCATGCGAAAATAAAGCCCTCTGTACCTGAATTGAGCCCTCATGATTTGAGGAAAGCAAAAGTTTGCTCCTTTGACAAGGATTGTTGTTCTACATTTCTGTGGAAGTTTCCGTGCATATGCTTGTCGAGTAGCTCTTGGTGAAATTTTCTAACCTCTGCTTTCTTTACTTTGGCTTTTAGACGTGAAGCATCTAGATGGACTAATGCACTTTCCTCACTTCTGATGTTGAAATTCAGGCCAAGGGCCTCGGCAGCTTGCTCCGCGGCCTTGTAAAGGAACGCTCCTTCGCCAATCCTCTTGTGGTTTCTGACCATCTTTAGGAGAGGATCTCTGCCATTCGCAACGATGTAAGCTGTACTTAAAACAATTCGGTTATGAAGACATTGGAGATTCAGAAGTCCGCGTCCGCCTTGACGGCGTGAAATGTATAATCGCGGAACTGACGAATTGATATGCAAGCTTTTATGCATATACATGATCTTACGCGTGGTGACATCAAAGGCCTTAAGCTCGTTCTTCGTCCATTGAACCACCCCAAACGAGTAGAGTAGAACCGGCAAGCATGTTAGTCGCAGATACCTTGTTCAACGCCGACAGATTGGAAGAGCAAATCTGTCGAAGAAGATGCTTGCATCTGCTTCGGAGAGACTCCTTCCCTGATGTTACGTCCTGAATGTGGCTTTGAGGCACGCCCTGGTATGTATAGGTCTCTCCAGTGTTAAGATGTCTAATAACACTTATATGCACAAGCTCAGGGTCCTTGGGAACGCCAGTAATCTTTCCTTTCTTCAAATGAATTTTGGCACACTTGTCCAAACCAAAGTCCATCCCAATCTCTCCTGTGTAGTTCTTGACGATACTTATAGCAGTTTGAAGTTTGCTTTTACCAGCGGCATAGATTTTCAGGTCATCCATATAAAATACATGAGTGACCTTATGCTCACGCTGATTAGTGTCGCCACAGAGGTATTCAGGAGAATTTCGTAGTGCGAGCGATAGAGGCAGAAGTGTGATGCAAAAAAACAAAGGGCTCATACTATCCCCTTGAAAGACGCCCCTCTGGGAGGTCACCTTGTTCGTCGTCAGACGTTGATTCCTAGATGAGATGGTAAATCTAGTTTTCCAAAGAGGCATCAATCTCTCTATGCATCTCACTATGTGTGGATGTACCTCCAAGCTTTCCAACAGACATATGATAAGTCTATGAGAGGTTGAATCGAAAGCTTTCCGGTAGTCAATCCAGGCCATTGACAGGACGCGCTGATGGGCGGCAGCGTCCTTACAGACACACTAGTCAATTAGCAGGTTCTCTCGGCAGCCTCCTACACCTTTTTTCGAGCCTCGTTGTTCGAACATCTCTCGCCATACAGGCATAATTCGTTGAGCGATCGTGTTGTTTAGGACGGCTGTAAAGATCTTATACAGTGTGTTTAAACAAGTTATTGGCCTGTAATTCTCTGGTCTGGACAAGTTGCCTTTTTTCGGTAGGAGTATAGTGCGTCCCAACACCAGCCACTGCGGAATGGGCGTCTCCGACTTTAAATATGAGGTGAATATGCGGGCCAAATATTGGTGTATAGAAGTAAACTTCTTCCACCAAAAGCTCTTGATACAATCTGGTCCAGCACCGGAAAAGTTCTCAGTGCCTCTAAGTGCTTTTTTCACCTCTTCGGCAGTGACTGATGGGCACTCCTCCTCAGATTTTATGAGGCTGTCGCAAAACTCCTTGACGCGGATGATATTGTCAGTATCTTCTTTCAACTCTAGTGTTTTCGGGATCTTTTACACCTCTCTCCAAAAAGTCTCTACCTCCTTGGGCTTGGGTGGATTTTTTACAAAAACAGGGGGATCACTGAAGAGGCGTGATGGGTCAGCAAGAAACTGTTGATTCTCCCTGTTCCAGCTCTCCCTCTTCTGTATCCTCCTCCTTGCGTCAGATAACAGCCTGATTTTGTCAACAATATGCTGCTTGATTGTCAGCAGCTTTGACTTTTTCAGTGTGTGATTCAAGGTCCTTAGTTCTTGGGCGAACTTTCGAACCCTTTCCGTGAACGGTCTACCAGATGTTATGTAGTCAATCACACACAGAACACGGGACGCATTCTGTCTTGCCCATCCAATTTTCTTGTTCAGTTGATGCAAGCGTCGTCTGGTCTTCTGATCCATCGTCGGTTTCAGCCTTCGATTTGAATCAGCCAAAGCTCTCGCAGCACCATAAACTGAGCAATTGATCGTCCAGAGGTCGGACTCTCGCGAGATATCTCCACGAAGGGAGGCATCCATTTCAGCCAGATCTTGGGGCTTAAGAGGAACTTGCATGTTGATGTTCCTCCTTGTACTGAAATTGCGATCGTCTTCCAGAAGGTGCCTGCTTTCTGCAGTTGGTCTTAACGTCGTTTCATCTTCGTCTGCAGCTTGTTCAAGCAGCGGTTGAGGAAGCGCTCCGCGTACGTGTCCATTTTTCCGGAGGTAGTCGGCTTGATTTCGCAAAGACTGATGCAAAACGTATTGAAGCTCTGGGTGTTTCTGGCACCACCGAGTATGCATACGCGCCATAAAGCCTCCGCGAGCAGGGATAATACTGGCATCATAGCAGTCTAGCACGTCATTCTTAAGTTGATCCGTCCACTGAATGTGGGCGTTTCGCCGGTTCGTCGTCGCGTTTCCATATAAATTATTTTCAGCACCCCGAACTCTAGGGTGATCGGCATTGTTTGCCGATCCATTTTCGGGTGCTCTGCGCGTTCGATCGTTTTGAACCGCATCTACAACATTTTGGTGGTCTCTTGTTTTCATTGTTGTTCCCACGAGCAGCTAGGGAAAGGGTTTGTCAATCCTTGTAGAGTCCCGCGTGCAAGGATAAGGCTGATACTCTGAGACGTCGCCCGGTATCCCAGAGTCACCGTTAAAGACACCTCACCCAGGTGCCATGCAGCTTTCGGCACGGTTCTTACACCTTCGCTTAGGGGTTATTCCTTCGGGACCATCCCTGGATAATTGTCCGCGACTGCTTATTAATTATTGTAACCATATTCAGCAGAAACCCTTGGTACGGGGACCCTCTATCCGCAACCCGAGGATGCGTTCGGTGGCTTTGTCATAAGCCCTTCGGTTCTATTCCAAGGGAATCGAAACCGAAT
>CAKNXH010060004.1:2926-40424 GCA_932178445.1 Andricus quercusramuli | reverse complement strand
TATATATATATATATATATATATATATATTAGTTCTATAATAAGTGATCATAATCCTTATTTCCTAACAGGAAGTAAGTGATTGGAAATACTGATCAATTTGTACGATCCCAATAGGTTCAGGGATAACGAACTTAAACTATTCAGTCGTCAGTTTTCGATTATTGTACAACTAAAATATCCCCTTTTCTTGGGCGTAAAAATCTGACAGTACAATTATCCTTAGCTGGAGAGGACAGTGGATTCAAAAACATCATAGGAGTCAGGGATTATTGTTGATGATTGAATATAAATTTATTTTACATCAAAATTTCCGGCATAGCAACAGAGTACGCTGCACGTGCCCTGCAAAACTGCTTATTCTTGAACATTTCTCAAATCAGCATTTTGAAGTCGCGTAAACCACGTCCGGTCTTCATTCCCACGGTCGCTAGGCAAAGGCCATGTGCAATGTCAGCAATAAACCCTACCCAAATCTCCACACCATGGCCTACGAGGTGCATCTTACCTGTCACCTCGAGGCAGTCGTTCGTTCATCGCTTCTTCCCGACATCGGAACTAATTGTTCCGAAGGGGATCCGAATTGAAGTCCAACTTGCCCGTCGGAATTTTACCTCGCGCGGGTCTCGGTACGTGGATTGCCACTCCCGAAAGTACGTAAATCGGAAGGCTAGTGTTCAATGAAGAGGGTTTTTGCGACGCTAAGAGTGAAAAACCAAGGGATGGGAATCCATATATCCGGAAAGAAAATTAAAACTAGCTGTGTGCAAACGGAGTCTGGGTGACATCCTTTACAAAAGACTCGAGTGGAGTGACAGTTAGCGCACCGTGAAGGAGTGATGAGCGACGCTCTACGCTAGCAACGCATCGACGGGAGAACAAGGTCAGAAATTATTCATTGTATACACAATTGTAACCACCTCATATCTCTCTCTCCCACCTGTGTTTCTCCCCTTTCGGCGGGACGGGGGATTGCGTATTGATGCTCCGATGTTACGTTGCTTGAGGGTTGTGAAGAAAATTGCTTAGCCCGCCATCTCCTCCGCTACCGTGGAGAGAGGCGGTAGTCTGTAAGAAAAATTCAACATTGTGTCTAGACTAGTTCCACGGATGAGCCGATAAGAAGGATTGGAAGGGTATGAAAAGGATGTTACCTGAAGGATATGTATGGACAATGCAAGAAGCAAGAAAGGAACACGTTAAAGGTAGAGGGATGGGCAGCATGGTCTCAGGGGTGAGAAAAGAATTAGCAGTAAAACGGAGAACAGAGGAGGACAGGGAGGGAAAGGATGGAAAAATGTTAAGAAGGATTTTAATTGTGAAAGTCAGAATAGCGGTGGTTTGTGTACTCAGGAGAAGAGGGGAAGAGGAAAGTTGGAGAGTAATAAGGAGGCGGATGGAGGAAAAGAAGGAAGGGTTGGGTTTGATAGGAGGTGACTTGAATGCCTGGACTGGCGAGCAAGGGGGAGGGACTTTAGATGAAGCAAAGGAGGCCTATATAAGGAGCTTCAAACATAGGGAGATAGGCAGGGAGGGGAGGAGGTTACTTAATAAAGGAGTTACGTAATAGGAGAAACAGGATAGTTTATATGTAATGTCAATATGAAAGGAGATGAGAAAGGAAACATCACATTTATAGGTAAGGGAGAAACAGTAATAGACTATATCCTGGCGAAAGAATGAGGAATATGATAGGCAGTATGAATGTGAGGAATGAGATAGGGTCCGAGCACTTCCCAATAAGAGCTACACTGAAAGGTGGCGTCCATAAGGGCGGCAGAGGAAGAAAGGAAAGAGGGGGAGGAAGGAACACGAAAATGCGAGTCCGGAGCGAAGATAAATTAAAAGTGCTTGAACAAAAAATGGAAAAGGAGAATGTTAGGTATGAAGAGGAGGGAGTAGACTCGTCAATTGAAAGTTTGAAAGGGTCGATTGAGAAGGGAAGGGATGAGATAGGTATAAAAAAGGAAGAGAAGAGGGAATGAGAGGCTGGTGGGACATGGAATGCAGGGAGAGTAAAGAAGAAATTAAAGAGTGTCTAAGAGAATGGAGTAGAGGAGAAATAGAGAAGGCAGAGAACAACAGGAGAAAAAGAGAACATGAGAGGATGCTGGAAAGGAAAAAGCAAAGGGAAAAGGAGAAATACAAGGAAGAAGTAGAAACAGCGATCAAAGAAGGTAGGGTCTGTGATGTAATAAATAGGGAAAGAGGAGGAAACAAGGGCGTGAATGAAGAAATAGAAATGGATGAGTGGACGGATTGTTTTAAGGGTCTGCTAGGGGGAGAACAAAATAGGATCAGAGGGGAAAGTAGAAGGATAATCCAGGGATAAATGGAGGAAGAGAACGAAATAAAATAGGCGATCAAAATTAGGCGATAGTTAGACTAAAAAGTAACATGGGTACAGGAGAGGATGGTATGGAGAATGAAGCAATAAAGTATGGAGGAGAAGGGATGTGGAAGATCTGCAACAAAATCGGGAAAGAAGAAGGGTGGCCGGAGGAGTGGATGACAGGGCTGGTACCACCAGCCCAGTACAGAGGTATCACTCTAATGCCAGTGTGTTATAAAACCTACGCGGAAATTCTGAGAAAAAGGTTGGAGAGTCAGATAGAAGAGAAACAAAGTATCCCACACAATCAGACAGGATTTAGAAAAGGGATGGGGACAATAGATAATATTTACGTACTCAACTACTTGGTTAACAGAAACTTAGGGAGAAAAAATGGGAAATTAGTCGCCTTGTTCGTAGATTTTAAAGACTTAGAGGAGAAGCTAAAGGAGGAAGGGAAAGGGGGGACGATCCTGGGTAATAGCAAAATATACTCTCTAGCATACGCGGACGACGTAGTTCTATTGGCAGACAATGAGAAGGGGATGAACCTAATGATAAGAATTTTCGAAGAGTATGTGGGAACAAAGGAACTGTCGGTGAACGTAGGGAAGACCAAGGTGATGTGCTTCAGAAGTAGAGGGACCAAAATAGGTTACGTTTGGAAGATGAAAGAAAAACAGTGGAAAGAGTGTCGGAGTTGTTACTTAGGTTTTTGGTTTGAGACAGGAGGAGGAAACGAGGTAAAGGTGAGGAAAAGAATCGAATGTACGAGCAAAGTAATGGGCCAAGTATGGGGTATAGGAAAGAGAAGGTTCAATGACGATTGGAGAATGAGGGTCTGCCTGTTTGATGCGTTCGTTTGCGCGGTGTTGTGTTATGGGGTGGAGTTCTGGGGATGGAAGGAACATAGGAAAGTGGAAAGGACGTATGAGAGATTTCTGAGATGGGTAATGGGGGTTAGTTGGAGTTGCCCAGGGTATATTTTATGGAAAGACTCGAAAGGGGAAGAATGGTAACTAGACAAATTAAGAGAGCATGGAGATTTGAAGGGAAGCTGAAAAGGAGAGAGGGGAGAAAAATAGCACAAGTATGTGGAAGAAAGGAAAAAAATGAGGAGGGTTTTTGATATACAAGAAGGGGTTCTGGAACGGCAGAATATAGAATTAGAGCTTTTAGCAAGACAAGGAGAAGAGAGATGGAGAAAGATTGTGGATTCAAGGTACAATAGATGGTATATGATGGTCAAAGGGTTGACGGAACCAGAATATTTGCAAAAGATGAAAAAGGAAGACAAATGGAATAGGGTGGTACAGTTTAGAATGGGAGAAAGCGTGAGAGCTTGTAGATATTGGATGGACGAAGAGGACAATCTATGCAGAGTATACGGATACGAAGTGGAGTCATGGACACATGTGCTAGAGACGTGTACAGGAGAGGAAGATGGACAGTTGAGTGTGGATGAGTGTGTAAGATGTATTTTGGATGGTAATAAACAGGGAGTGATGTGGATGAAGAAACTGGAAGATGTAAGAGAAAGCAAGGGAACAGGGCAGAGCCAAACGGGTAATCCTGTTTAAAGGAAAGTAACTAACGAAAATTAAAAATTTTAAATCTTTGAAAATGTATTTGATGGTAAGAGAAAACGGAAGCCCTGGAAGATCGCTCCTTTTTAGAAGCTTAAGAATAATAGTATTGATATTATTGTTATTTTAAGTAAGGCGAAACATTAGAATATAAGCAGCGGTTTAGTTAGACTAAGGATGAAATGTAAATATATGTACAAGGAGCGGAGGCCCCCAAACCCGTAAAAGAGAGAGAGATTGAAACTATTTCACTTCATACTAAAAACTGTGTAAATTGAAATTACTATTTCATAAAATTGTTACAATAGGTAAATACGCACCTCAACTCGCGCAAATTCTTGCCTGTGTGGCCTTCGTAATTAGCGTCCCATTTGAAAAGTCGCAAATTACCGCAAAAATCTTTCATGGAAATCAATTAATTAATTCTTTCACAACAACTTAGCGTTTCCACATTTCGCGACAAGACACGGCAACTTAATGTTTTTTCAATCGAAAGCTGATTATACGAGAAATATTTTTACCCGAAAAACATGAATAAAAAAAATTAATAATATTGATAAATATGAAATTTTTAACACGTGAATCACTAAAAGGAGATAATACACTACAATGCTATATAACCACTTTTTAAATATTTTTTACTATTTTTACTATATTTTTTTATTATTTTTGTACTGTCATGTACTTTAGATGCTCGTTAATGGATTGCCATCGATATTTCATAAAAAAATATAACCAATTTTTTTACTTTTGATCACCTTTTCGATGATCCGGGCCACTGTGCGCCGCTCGAAAAGATAGAGTTTTGAGTCAATCCGCAAGCAGTAGAACACGCTCATTTCTTGCGGTTGCCATGAAAAATAAATATTTCTTAATTTATGCAGTCAGAATCACAAGGAGTTGTTTAACTTCTAGTAAAATGTGAAGAATGAAAAAATAAAATATAAGTATAATATACGCATATACGTTATATAATCGAAAATCAATCATTATGCCGCACGCCGGCATCCTTTCAGAATTTTTCTGTTTTGACTTTCAAGCTCTTTGTCCTCTTGTGATTTTTTCTTGTTTGATTGTTTCTCATCTTAATCATTTTTATTTGCAGCCAGTTTAGCGTTCTTCGAAGCAACGTAAATGGAATGTGCATTACGGGCATATTTAAGCAAACTCCCTGTTACTGGAGCCGATTTTACATTTAAAAATTATTTATAAATTACATAAATCGTTATATAGGATAAGCACAGGAACGAACCTTGCGACAGCAGATCAAGTATAAATGGAATAAAAAGAAGATAAAGTAGAAAAAAGTCGGTTTTCTATCAAATACAAAAAATTTCCGGTCCTAAATAAAATTCGTGGGGGGTTTCCGGTTTTTTCACGATCAAATAAAATTCCCGGGTTATTCCTGGTTTTCCGGTCCGCTAGACACCCTGTGATTGGTCTAAAAATTTATAACTCCTACACTTCCCTTTCTTACATTTTTTATATGAATTCCTTTATATCCCGAAAGAGATTTCTTTAATGGTAGAATAATAATAATAATCATAATAATAAGGAATGGACGACCTTAAACTCTTTGCTTCCTCAAAAAAGGACCTTAACATCCTTGTAGATGCGGTAAATAGGTATTCTAAAGCGATTGGCATGATCTTCGGACTGGACAAGTGTGCCTGCGTCCACCTACACCAAGGAAGACTAGAAACTACATCATCCAGTGACGATCAGGATGTTCAACTCATAGGCGGAAATACCATTCAACATCTTGGTATTGGAGAAACATATACACATCTTGGAATACCGCAAGCGGAAACCCAAAATGTGCATAACTTGAAAACGGCCCTTGGAAAAAGGTATCGTCAAATTCTCAGAAAAATTTGGGCTTCCGAATTATCTGGAAAGAATAAGATCCACGCGACCAATATGCTGGCCGTTCCTATATTGCTCTACACGTTTGGTGCAGTAAAATGGAACGTCGATGAGTTAAAACAACTTGATCGAAGCACACGCAAGATGATGACAATTCCACGAAGTCTTCATCCTAGATCTTCCGTACCTCGAATATACCTCCCTCGCGATAAAGGAGGTAGAGGATTGCTAAGCTTAGAGTGTCTTCATCGGAGAACGCTTCTGGCTATAGCCTGTTCAGTTCTAAAAAGCACGGATTCCCTTATGCGACTCGTACATCAACATGAAGTCGCCAATGCTGCGGTGTTTCTATACCATGCAGCAGATAGGGCCGCAGAGGAGCTTGACCTCCCATTTGATTCCAGCGACATTACACATGGCCTAGCATCACTAACACCTCTGGTGCTCAAAAGTCGTATACAGGAAGCAGAGCATATGGTTCTACTAAGAGAACATGCTGAGAAACCCCTCCATGGTAAGTTCTACGGCATCCTACGTAGAGAAGAGCTCTCGATGGGTCTGACCAACATGTTTCTCAAGTCTGCTGGATTGAGATGGGAGACCGAGGGATTTCTTTTTGCCTGTCAAGACGGCGTCATACACACCTTAGTTTACCGCGAGCGCATAATGAATATAACTGTACTCGATACCAACTGCCGAGCATGCAAGCAAGAGCCCGAAACACTTGGACATGTTCTCAGTGGATGCTCTAAATATGCACGCTGCGCGTACATAGAGAGACACAATGCAGCTCTAAAAGTGATATATTACCATCTTAGGCATTTCTATGGTGTTGATCTATTGCCCGTCTTGCCATACGGCCAGGGGGAACTCGAGTCAGTTGTGGAGAATGATCAGTGTAAGATCTACTGGAATTTCTCATTCTCCACCACTCAACGTATCAGTGCTACGAAGCCTGACATTGTCCTCCAAGATCTGAAGAACAAGATCATTTACGTGATTGAATTCTCGGCACCAGCCGATGGTAATATCACGGCAAAGGAGGGAGAAAAACAGGCGAAATATCAAGCACTTCTTTTCGAGCTGAGTAGGCTGTACCAAGGCTACAAAGTCCATCTTATAATTCTCATAATCGGCTGCCTTGGAGGTATGAAAGCTTCATTTATTAGCCAACTCAACAAGATTCCGGCTTGCCAGCGTCAGGCTCATTTCATCGCGAACCGGATGCAAAAAGCTGTTCTCCTGGGATCACTCCATCTGGTCCGTCAACACTGTTCCTCTTAAATTCTACAAAGATTGGTAGCTCTAAAAAAGTATCCAGAGGTGAAACCTTCATCTCCAACTGTCTTGTCTGCCGCGTAAGGTCATCCGCGGCTAGAGACCTGACTCCAGGGAACAGTGTTGCCCGATGTTATCACGCGTAAATTTCCCGCTCTTGCTTACCTTCTAGGACAGAAGGAGCAGAAGCGGATGACGTACACGTTCCAGTAGCTTTGGGATTGGTTTCTTTAAGGAATCATGATCGAAGCTTCCGGAGCCTACAACTTCTCTATATAATAATCAGGAATAATAAGGAATGTGAAACATGCATCTATTCATCCTATTGTGATTTCGGCTACAGGCAATGTTCACGCAAGATGCACTGAACATCTTGAACATTTAGGAGTCAGTAGGGTACTGGCGGCAGCTCAAAAGGCGGTTTTATTAAACACCTGTCGCATTGTAAGAAACTTCCTAGACCATCAGGAAGCAAGTGACTAAGAACCTATGGCGTGATACATGGTAGCTCTAAGAAAGCATCCAGAGGTGACTGGTGTCACCTTCAACACTCACGGCCGCTGTGTAAGGATAACAGCGGCAAAGCCAAACTGCAAACTACATCCTGCTTCTAATTTTGTACCTACAACATCATCGTAAATGATTTCAAACAACGTATTGAAATAACTTATAACATCCTGATCTCATCAGTCACTTGACTTAGTCCGTGGCTATGACGAAAAACCGGGTTCATCCGGGAAAAAGTATGAAAAAAAAAAATAATAATCATTTTTCTTGTGAACATTTTTTTCGTATCTCGCACAGGTTGGCCGGAAAATTGATTTGTTTATTTTTAAAAAGCATTTTCCATAGACAAAACAAACTGTTGGTGAACAGACAGACGCATTCGTGAAAATCGTTTTTCTGACTCAGGGGGTCTCAAAACGTGGAGATTTGATGAATGAGAATGTAAAAAACTACTAGCTCTCAGGAAAATTGCGATTAAATCACTTAATGAATAAGCACATACTAAATTAGATGTACACAGTGTATTATCAGCATTTTGATCTCTTTAGACATTAAAATAAGAAATTAGAAATAAATACATAATAAAAATGAATCAGTTATTGCTAGAAACATCGTTTTATTAAGTTTCAGTCAGTTGAGAAAATAATATGTACAAGGATTCGAAGGATATTCATTTAAGCTTTCAGAAAACGTTTAATTTTGTAGACATATTAACATTTTTTTCCATTACAGAAATATTTACGTGAAAAAAACATTACGTTATTTGAATCGTCTATCAATTTCGATATTTTGATTAATTGATATCTAGAAACTAACGACTTGCTTTTTTTTATTGGTAGATTATAGTAACTAGATTATAAGCCTCGCATAAGACGGACAGTGAATTGAAAAAAAGTATATAAAACCGTCTCAATAAATTAGAAAAAAAAAACGATCTGTCAGGGCGCGCGTCGACTACAGAATGTTCGAATTCGATCATATTCGCATTCGATATTCGCGTCGATCGAATCGAAAAATCTATTCTCAAAATGAACGCGCGTTTTATCGAAAATGCCGCGTTTGATCCGACAAAATGCATGCGTCTAGTTTGGAATCAATTTTGATGAGAGAGCATTATTTCACAACCAAAATAAGCTATTTCCAATGATTCAACTTGAAACATAATATGTTATGACAGGAATAATTTGAAAGCTAAGCGTAAACAATGACATAAAAAATGAAAGGCCTTGAGTGAATATACATTAAAAGAAGCGTAGGCGAGTTGGAGCGATGAGAGGAAAGGAGACCGGTTCGCTTGCTTCTCTCTCCCTCTAATAACCAGGGCTGGCGGAGGCCCTATGTACGGTGGGTAGTACTACCCATTTTAAATTTCTGAAGGTGGGTAATTACCCACCTGAAAATTCGAACAAAACAAAGAAGTAAAAACTGTCAAAAATGTCCGACACTTTTTCCGCATAGGTAGGTTTTTTATAAGTTAAGTTTAGCTTGAAAATATTGTCAGTAAAATCAGATTCATTCCTGCAAATTCACAGTTGAAAAAAATTAACATTAGGAAAGTAACCTTCAAAAAATAATTTCCTATCATTAATACAACAAAACTAGTCAACAACAATTGAAAAATATACTTTTGAGAAAATTCATGTAGTTTATTATTGAATTCAAGTAAGATGTTCCTTATTTATAAAACATGTTAAAATATACATACTTAATTCGATCTTTAGTACTTCCATCTCTTTTTATCAGCTGAAAATAGTTCAATATAATATTGAATAAAAAACAATACAAATAAATTGTGGATGTATTTCTTGATCTTGTTCTCTACCATTTTGGCCATATGTAAAATGTCCTTTGACCAATTTTTAACTCTTTTTTTTAAACTTATTACGTGAACACTGACGATTTTTTTAAATTTCAGCCCTAAAATCTTTCTGAAATCTTTCAAAATCATGGAAATCCTTAGAACATAAATCCACCTTGGGTCGTAGTTTGAACGCATGTATAATTTTTTACCCTTTTTGGTAACTAAATTACTTCCAGTATCATGAACTAATAAGCTAAGAGAGGAAAAACATTCAAATATAAAGTTAAATGCAGAACAGCTTCGAAGCAATAAAACAAATGGAAATGTATATCTAATTTTCATCGATTTACAAAAAATATCTAACAGTTTTCATACCCATTTTACTTATTCCTAAAAACTACAAACACATTATCATAATATTACTTCTATCAGTCAACTATATATTATATACTTGAACGTCAAACGGTATGGACTTAAGGCTTCTGGATGCGAAACGTTATCTACTTGATTTCACTGGACATTTTCATTGTTCTAAATGATTCGAATTTATTCAAAATCAGTCTCTTTGGTTTCTAACAGTTTCCCAGGCACCATAATTCCTTGCGTCAATCATAAAATATTTTCTTTAGAGGCACACTCTTCGTGTGATCAATCAATACGAACAGGAGTTTCAGCATACCGTGTACGTGGATCAATATCGCCTTCACATATGTATTTCCCTGAAAAAAGTGAAATTGCAGTCAGTATATAATATTGGCAAGGAAAGTAAATGTGCATCAGGTTTCAGAAATTATGAAATTAAATTGAAAGTATAATCCACAAATTTTGTATCTGACAGAAAATAACAGTATTCATTGTCATAAAGAATACAAGAAATGAATTTTCAATTGGTGGATTTGAGTTGCAGATAAAAGACGTGTCCGGTGTCGCACATGTGATTAAAACGTTCTAGCAAATACTTCAGAATTTGCAACAATGGACATGCGGACATGCGGTTCGTTGGTCGTTCGCTGCAGCAAATTTTGGAGTATTCGCGACTATTTTTTACAGTTGATTTGAAGTAGAATAATCCCGTAAATAGTAGACTAATTGGTGCAAGTACTCAAAGCCAACTAATTGCAAAGTACGCACTAGCTCTATTTAATCTTGCCAGCTCTTATTTTATCCTCAGTAAACAAAATTTACATCTTCTTATTTTCTATAGATAATTATTCAATCCCTTCCCCTCATCTTTCTCATCCTTCCTTTCCTTGTTCTTCCTTTTGAATTCACTCAAACATTCTACCGCCTCCACTATTTCCTTTTCCTGCAGGATCTTTCCCATTGTCATGCTTCCTTTTTCTCTCTTATCAAAATTTTACAGCCAATGTTCTTAAGTCCTCCTACTTCTCTCAGATAACATGCATTCTATTTTCTTCCCTATACGCCAGTATTTGTTCCACTCTTCCGTATTACCACATCTCACCCTCCTGATTACTTTTTGCGATCCACTTTCCCAATTTCTCTGCAAATATTTTGCTATTCCTACCACTCTTATATATTTATATATCTCATTATACTTAGCTTCTCTTATTTTATTTTCTATTCTTTGCTTAAAAACTTATTTTTCTCTTTCTATTTATCTTGATTCCCCTTCCATGCATTCCTTAACCCATTCCTTTGCCCATTCACACCTATCCAAGTTCCTTTCTCTTTCACTCATTCCCTTATCCTCCCCTCCTACCTTTTCTCTTTTCTTCAAGCACGATTTCACTATAGTTCAGCCCTCGCTCTTCAGCAGCCTTTTATCGTATTTGCAAGCTCTATTGCTTGTTCTTGCTTTTATTTTTTCCCGATCTATTAGGGCCACAAAAATTCTTATTCTTCTCTTGCAATCTTCTTTAAGTAATTTTTCCCCTGTGCTCCATACTGTTTTCATTATTATGTCTGCTGTTTTGCCTCATTTTTTGACATAATCCCGTACGTTCCCATTTTTCTTCAACAAAAATCCCAGGTACATTGTAACAAGAAAAAATTTCACCTACCACAATTATTATTTTATTTCATTTTCTAAGCAAAATCTGCTTCCTTCAGTCACGTGGCACGATACTCCCAGGGCATAATTTAGGTGAATGTTAAGAATTTAGCATTAATTCGTAGTTGTGCATTTTCTGTTGTTTATGACCTTGTAACGACCTTCAATCAACGGTGGAAAATAGATTTTGTAACTCTAATGTGCCCAGAAAACTGAGATTCGCTTGCTGCCGTCTTCGTTTAAGAATCTAGACACCTATTTGAACTTCCGAAGCCAGAGGTGACTTCGGATCAATTTCCTTAGGCTTTGGGAATGAACTTAGTCGCCTTGGAGCGATACCTTGGTCTACACCAGTAATCCTTTATGAGGGAGGAAGTCTTCTCACATCCCCTAACAGAGCCCTCGACGCTACGGGACATTTATTATTTTCGCTCTTGATTTACGGTATCTAAATTTTATTGCTAATAATTTGATACAATGATGCAGTTTTTGTTTCCGTTCTCCCTTAGCCTTTAGAGTATCGGCTGCCGAATTAGCCTAGATTAGTTTTAGCTTTTGATTTTGTCTTACACTCGGATTTTTTTGTACCAGAAATTCATACAATTGTTTGTTAAGTAATCATGTCCCCGAAATGGCGACTCTTTTTCTCCTTTATTAAGAATTGGCGTTATCAATCACTTCCTTCACTCCGCAGAAATCCTTTACTTTTCCATACACTTTTCACTGCTGCTTTTAATTTCCTTCTGTTTTTCCTGCTGCTGTACATCCAGGCCTCATAACCTAACCCGTGACGGCCTTCTGCTTTGCGCTTCTTTAATCTTTTAATCTACACTTCCATCTCTTAATCTTCCAGCTCTTTATTGTTTGTGCTAATTTACATCTCTGGCCACTATCAGTTCTCTTTTCACTCGAGCCTTAATACATTTCTTTAAAATGTTTGAAATACACCCCCCCCCCCCCCCCTCCATCCATTATAATCTTAACACATATTCACCATTTTTGTTCCTTATTTTATTGATAAACTTCCATGCCTCATCTTCTGTTTCAATTCGACTAATACCCTCCTCTAATTCCTTTTTCTTCTTTTCCTCTTTCAATTTACATAGCTCTCTATATTCCTTCTTGAAAGCGACATAATTTTTCCTTTCCCTTTTTCCCCTCCAAATTTATATTCTTTTTTCACCTCCCTTTTCTTTTTCTTACGTTCATTCTCCCACAAAACTGTGGACCAATTTTTTTTCTTTTTCTTTTTCACTTTTATATTTCTTTATAATTCTAATATTCTTCACCTTTTCTATTAATACCACCCATACTTCCATCAACACTAACTTCTCAAACTCTAACTTTACCGTTTGTTCTATATAATCTTTCTTTGCTTCTTCTGTCTACACTTCTTCCTCAATTAATCCTCACTTATTCTTTCATAATTCCTGAATTATCCTGTTTTGCAGATAAACCCCTATTGGCTGGTGATCTGATTCTACCCAAGCTTTTCTTTTCATTTGTGTTACAATCTCCCAACCTTCTATATTAGTTGCAACATAATCTATGACTGCGGACGTATTACTTGTTACATATATGCGAATTCTCATTCTTCGGATCCTTTCTTATTTCGATTAAGTATATACCACATTTTATCTTCTACCATTCCTAGTAGTTGCTTTCCCTAGCTACTGAATACTTGATCCATCAAATCTCTTATTCCCTCCTCACTAATAAGCTTTTCCATGTATTTTCTTAACTTTTTCATTCCTTTTAAATTGTATATTGTCGCTATTCTACGCCATGTTTCTTTTAGTTTAAATTTCCTTTCCTGTACACCACTTGTTACTCCTTTGAACAATTCTCTTACTTCTAGATTGGACCTGAATTCTGTCATAATTCCTCCACTTTTCTGTCTTTTTCCTTTTCCCTAGTTGCCCCTTCTAATTTCCATCTACATCTACTTGGACAATGCCCCATTCCCTTGCGCCGTGAGTGGCGCGCCACCGCCCGAGATAGCCGTTATTATAGAGAGTTTCGAGACCGAGAGACACTTCTCCCTGAGTCCCCGATGTGTAAACCTCGACGCAGTTTGAAAAAACATAAGTTTTACCTTACATCCAACATTAGTCCTTACGAAGTCCAACAAGAAAATAACACTTTAATATTTGAAAAGCAATGCTTTACAATCCCACGTATTCCCGTGTGAGGTTGCTGTTCCCCCATCGGGCGCCTCCCTAGGTTGCGGATAGGGGAACGCCTCCCAGATATGGGTGGTACCGGGGAAATCAAATACCCGGGGTGGACAAAAACCAGCTAGGGGATCCCCGAACAAGAAACCAGTCATGAGTGGGTACGGCAAAAACACACTACCCCAAGGGAGTAGAAATCTCCCCGCCGATTCCGATCGGATGCAAGCCACAGTGGCCGGTGCCGGTTGCATGGATTTAGGGGGGAAACAATCGTACTTGGACAGTAGCGCCTGCGAGGAGTTAGGAGGTCCATTGGACGTCACGGAGGAACCCAGTTACATAGAGGAACTGAAGGAATTGTCAGGTGTGAAGAGGACTAAGTCCGACTTTTACACCAAGTACCATGAAAACAAAGAGGAGCTGATGTGTCTCGAGCTACGCAGAGGTTCTCAAGAACCTCAAGCGAAAGGTAAGACCTGACTCTCTTGGCGTAACAATTAAGGGTGTCAGGGAAACCAGGAGTGGAGAGGTCCTTGTAGAAGCAGGGCCCGCAGAGGATGGCTGATCCAAGCTCTCCGCAGCGATGAAAAAGGTTGTGGGTGAAGGTGGCAGTTGGAGGGAGCTTATCCCTCGCACGGAGGTTGAGGTCTTCGATTTCGACATCACAACAGACGCAAAGGAGGTTGAGACTGCCGTCAAAAGTCATTTTAGCGAGCAGCCTGTAGGCAAGATCAGGGTCAGTCTCACAAAAAAGGCCTTCAGAGGAACTCTGAAGGCTTTTGTGGAACTGACTGACGTAACAGCGTCGAAATCGGTACGTGCAGGACATCTGTAGGTGGGATGGATGTCCTGTCGCGTACGTCAGAAGATGGAGACTATCAAAAGCTACCGCTGCCACGGATTCGGCCTTATGGCAGCGAGTTGCAAAGGTCCTGATCGGACGAGAGGATGCTGGAAGTGCGGCAAGGAGGACTCAGTTCTGCGGAGTGTGTGAACACTCTCATGTGTTACCTATGCGCCGCCAAAGAAGGAAAGTCCCGGACTGACCATCTTCCGGGGACGATGAGATGCGCGTCATTCAGGGATGATGCGTATATCTTGGTTGGGAGGTAAAGCTGATGACAAAGGTGCAGAATATTAGGCACCAAAAACAAGAAAACCAGGTGCCACTTATAAAGCAAAGCAAACGGCACCCGCTGAAGTAATGCGAAAGCGGTTTCCGGGGGGAAATCTTACTAAGGAGAAAGGGTGGCGGTTTTTAGTGACCCTTCACGGTGTGTTCTTGAACATTTTCGCTGAGTATCAAGAAACAATTAGTTTAAATGGAAAATGAACATGATCAATTTATTCTGCACTTTAAACCATTTACAATTTAAAGAATTCTTCAAGTAATAGTTTTCATTTGAACAACGTAAAATTTAAACGATGCTATTATGAAAGTTGTAATTTTATAGCATTAAAAATAGAACTTTTCGTTTAGAACGGTTGTTTCTTCAAATCTTACAGTAAAATATATTTCCATTGTAATTTTTCTAGCATTAACATTCTTGAATTTAAGATGTAGAGGATATTTTTGCCCTTAAATACAATATAAATAAAAAATGGACATTTCAGCAGAGATTTTGGCAGACACATCAATTTTGAAATAAATAAAAAAAGTAAACATTACTTGCTTGACTTATGCATTATTTGATAGGTATGAAAAATTACCGGATTTAAATTCTTTGACAAAAAAAATTTGAAATTTGAAATATAGCCGTTATAATATTCGAACTACCTACCATTAACTAATTTCCAGGTCGTGCACGGCTAAAGTCACGGAAAATTTAATAATACTAACCCTTGCGCTATAATATGCTATAATATTATTAATTGCACAGCTATCTGGAAAATTTTGTCAAAATCTGAGTTTACCAGAGAAATAATGTTCCACTGTAAATTACCAAAACTGCCTTTCTTGACAATATTAGAAGGCAAAGTGTGGTTTTGTTTTCAAAGTGCACTATTTCGCAAAATGGTATAAGAAGGGCGGAGGGGAACTTTAACGCCTTGATACAGCTCGCTGTATCAATTGAAGATAAAACACTTTTCCAAAATATTACATGGTCAGCACACGTCTTTAATTCAGTAAAGACGTAGTTCTGAACTAAAAATTTTATACCGTTTACCAAGCAAAAAAATATGCTCTGAGTGACTATTTGCGAGTCATGTATAATTGTTTCTTGGTTTGAACCGTGCCAGTCAAACTATTCACTCCAAATACAGTCTTGGATGCCGTGAAGAGTCCATACAAAACAATGTATTCAATCCATAACAGTGTCCTAGCGAGGAAAACATAGGATGATGACGGATTACCCACTTCCAATCGCACCGCATAGTTTGGAGTATTTGTTGGTAAATGGAGCAGTCTTTTAAAGAAACTCAGCTAAACCCTCTCCAGAGACCCAAGAGACGCCTGACCCCATTTAATATAGGCTGAGCAAGAGCCTATTCTGAAACTCTTTATGATTTTTAAAGTAGCACCGGCTGCCGCATTTGCTGAACTGACAAATTTCCTCGCAGTATCAACAAACAAGAATTACTATGAGCTATACCAAGGTAATTATAATTGTCTGTTACTTCAATTCTATCCTCATTAAGCTTAAAGGAAATGGATTGTTTAACACAGTTTCTGGGGCGCTGTTTCGGAAATTATTAATTAATAACAACCTTAGTTTCACTTGCATTTACAACCAATCCATTTTGTATACAATATAGTCGTAGGTCCTCCAGTTTCCTATTTAATTCCATGGGTGTATCCGAGAGAAGAACCAAGTCATCCGCGTATGCTAACGATAAAATTTGTAGCACACTATTTACAAAGAGACCTCTACAACCTTGGTTCACTAAAAAAGTTTGAAGGTCACTAGTGTATAAGGAAAATAAGAGAGGACTTGCTAAATCTCCCTGTAGAACACCCTGCGATACCTTAACAAATTCGGTTGTACCACTAAGTATCATTGAGTCTTTCAATTTGATATTCTACGATTTTGAAGAATTTAAAAATAAGACAGTTATTTACGTTGAAAATTGAAGCCAAATAATTTCGCACATTTAAATCTATAACAATTAAATTTAAACTCACTATCAAGGTTTTAAATATAAAATTTTTTAATTTTTATGATTTAATAGTGAAACTGACCTGACATTTTTAATATTTAAATTTGAAAATATAATCGATTCGGAAGGACTATCGTAAAATATAAGCAGTCAAATTCTCAATGTATATCTAAAATCTTTCAGGATGACCTACAAAAGCAGGAAGAAAGGGCAAAGCAGAATGAGCATGTATAAGCTGCCCCCGGCCGAATATATTCGACATTTTCATCCTGAGATGGTACTAAATATGAGGTTCAATTCTTTCTCGGAAACGGCTGGACCGATTTCGATGGGGAGAAAATATGTTATGGGTCCCAATGGAGGGATGTTTCGAAAAAATTATAGGAATTTTAGACAAAAAGAAAAACGTGAAGGAAAATTTCAAAATTTTTTCGATTTTTTTTAATGGGAAATTCTTGAGGCACAATGCACGTCCGCTGATGTATAATGAGGAGTCTACAAACTTACGTTGGCATTAGACTTGTAGCACTTAGGAAATGCTTGAAAATCAGACAAAAATTGTCCCAAAAATAATAGTACCTTCTATTTATCCAATATTCTCATATAATGTTCTTTCATATTTCATTTATTTTGTCTCCTGAAGTTGTTCCTATGATATTCTCTTGTTTTTTCTAGCTCCTCAGACAGTTCCTCACTGAACAAGGTTTTGGTATTGAAACTGTTCCGGATTCGTCAACTTTCTTTTTATATCCTCATTTTCTGTTTCCGCGTATGGCCTTGACCAGCCCTGAATTAGCCAGGTAGTCGCTGATCCTCAACTCACCTGCCAATGAGCGCTTGCCACGGCATTAAGTGGCGTGAGGAGTTGCGGAGGCGACCTTCGTTCTCTTTGCTCGCACCTTCGGTTACATATTTTGGGCATTGTCTTTCCGATCTTGACATACTGCGGACTTTTCTCACTTTCGATCGTTTTGTCAAATGTCTCGCGTTCTCGCGGCTAAGAAAGCAGTTCCTTATCGTACAGGGTAAGGTTTCGGTACAGGAATAGTAGTTAAGATTAGAGAAGCTTCATTCATTCGTTTTATCATTTGAAGTTCTTCCTCAGATCTTCTCTTGTTTTTTCGTTGTTTAGATTTGAGAAACTCAAGTAATTTGTTTTGACGTCTGATTTTGTTCCCCCGACCCCGATCTTCTTTTGTTCTTTCTTCGCTTTTCTGACTGATTCCTTGTATAAAATATTCCATAATTTGTTCAAAACATCCCCTATAACCCCAATATAAGCCTTGAGGGATACAAGGAAAGAATGACGCCAGACACCCCTTCCGGTGTGGTTCGATAGGAACAAAATAAATTCTCAAAATTAATCATAATATGGAATAACTCCTGCTCGGTGGGTTCCTGTCACCACTACACAGCGCGTCCTCGGGTTGCGGATAGAGGAACGGCCCCTTAGGCTGAACAGCCCCTCAGGTTAGCTGCGAATACAAGAATAAGCAGCCGCGGACAGCCGATAGGAACCAGTCGTGGGTGTGGTGAGCCCAGCCTAAGATGTTGGCCTAGCACTGGTAGAAAAAACGATGACCATGGCTTAGGGGGACCCACCAATTCCGTTCATACGCAATGGGTGGGTCCTGGCAGGCCGAGGTGCAGCGTGTATCCACCTAGAAACACTACCCGAACCAAAACTAAAAATCTTGTAAGGGAAAAATCCTGCTGCCCATTGGACACCGCAGCGATGACACTGCCCGCAAGGGATGTGTGGAATGATTCGCCTGTATAGGGCCAAAGGGGTATTGATGCCAGTAGGCGCGCTGCCTTGCAGGGGGACGTTAGGATACGAGGATGAAACTGTAATGTGTCTGACGACAAGTTGACATAGTCCTTGTCAGAGTCGGAAAGCTCCCATACTTAGACCTAGGGAGGTATGGGGGTTATCACTCCTGGGACAGTGGACTCACCTACGATCGGAATAGGATCCTAACGTGCGGATTATCTTGAAACTACCATGGCTAACTTGCAAAAACAAAAAACTACAGTTAAAGATCTAAGGGTGGGAACTCTAAACGCGCGTAGCCTAAGCACTGGCGGATTTAGCGAACTCATTAAGATAGCAAATGATTACAATACTGACTTAATAGCACTCCAAGAAACATGCTGGCCGGGCGATTTCGCGTCAATTTCTAAGGATAACTATACTTTTCACTATGTGGGAGCTAAGGGATGGAGACTGGGGACCGGTTTTCTTATTAATAAACGAATCTCGCAAGCGGTTATCGACATGCAATTCATTAACGATCGGTTATCATACATTGTACTGAAGGGTATTTTCAGCAAACAGGTATTAATCAATGTGCACTGCCCCACCGAGGACAAAGACACTAAAGATCTCTTTTACGAAACAATCGAGCAGGTTTTTGACAAGTTCTCAGCTTTTGACGCAAAAATAGTATTGGGAGATTTTAACGCGAAAATTGGAAAAGAACCGATGTATAGGCCTACAATAGGATCAGAAAGTTTGCATGACGTCAGTAACGACAATGGAACTAGAGTAATAAACTTTGCAGCTTCAAAGAACCTCGTTGTCAAAAGCACGTATTTCAAGCATAAAAATATACATAAGGCCACCTGGAGATCACCAGATAGTAACAATCACAATCAGATTGATCACGTTCTAATTGACAAAAGACGTCATACAAACGTTCTCGATATAAGATCGTATAGGGGAGCGGACTTAAATTCAGACCATTTTCTCGTGATAGTAAAACTAAGATCTAGGCTAGCGATAACTAAGAAAACAAGCCGCACAGAGCCAACAGTTCGTTTCAATATAGATATGTTCAAAACAGCAACAGAAACATTAAATTATCAAGTTGAGATTTCTAATAGCTTTGACGCTCTCCAAGAACAGAGAGACTATAACAATAATTGCGAGGATGATCCGGAAACCCTGTGGAGCAATATGAAGAAGGCGGTAAAGACAGCCGCGAAACTTACGATAGGTTTAAAGAAAGTAACAAAAAGCAAACCATGGTTTGACGAAGAGTGCAAACTCTGGTTTGAAAAACGTCGGAAGGCCAGACTACTTAATTTACAAAATAAGTGCGATCAAACACATAAGAAGTATCTCGAGATTAGTGAAAGTACAAATAGGCTCTATAGATACAAGAAAAGGGAGTGGGAAAAGAATAAAATACTAGCAATAGAAATGCATAATAAACAGAATAACCCGCGCGAGATGTACAGGGGAATCAATTTTATAAGGAAAGGCTTTCAAAGTAGAACGGAAGCAATGAGGGACGAAAATGGCAATCTAGTAGCCGATGCGACAGAGAGACTGAATTTATGGAAAGACTATTTCGATAAACTATTAAATGTACGCGAAGCCCCCGCTGAAGGTAATCTCGGTGAAATTCACACTGCTGATCTATTAATTGATGATCCTGCTGATATAGAAATAAAAATGACTATAAAGAAGTTGAAAAATAACAAAGCCGCGGGCATCGACGACCTACCGTCAGAACTGAACTGAAAAAATGGAGGCCCTTACCTCACAAGACAAATTATCAAGTTAATACGCGCAGTTTGGAAAACAGAGCGCATGCCGGAAGAATGGAATACCTTTATCGTTATTCCCTTCTTCAAAAAAGGCGATAAAACTGACTGTAACAATTATCGGGGAATTTCACTTGTACCTTCGTGCTACAAGGTCCTGTCTCATGTAATCCTAAGTAGACTGACTCCTTTTGCCGAGGAAATCATTGGGGATTACCAGTGTGGATTCCGCCGAAACCGATCTACAAGCGATCAAATGTTTACAATTAGACAACTGCTAGAAAAAAAATGGGAATTTAAAGAAGTAGTGCATCAGCTATTTATCGATTTCAAAAAAGCCTACGACTCTATTATACGCGCACGAATGTACTGGATCCTAGAGTTCTTGAGTGTACCAAGAAAATTGATTAGACTTATCGAAATTTGCTTAAGCGGCAGTAGGGGTAGAATACGCGTAAACGGTAGTTTATCTGAAGAGTTTTCGATCCGCGATGGCCTGAAACAGGGCGATGCACTTTCGTGCGCCCTTTTTAACTTAGTTTTAGAATACGTGGTTAGGCAAGTACAGGCGAATCCGACCGGTGCTACCCTCAATGGGATAATACAAATTCTTGGATATGCGGATGATCTCGACTTACTAGGAGATGATAAAGAAACGGTAGCAAAAAATGCAGAAATCTTGATCACAAAAGCCAAAGATATTGGTTTGGAAGTTAGCGAATCGAAGACAAAATATATGACCGTCGCCAGATCCGAACAAAGTAATCAAGACGGGGAACTTATGGCCGGAAATATGAAATTCGAAAGGGTTAGCGAGTTTAAATACCTCGGGTCCATTACAACTAGCGAAAATAAGATTAAAACGGAAATCAACGCACGGCTGCACGCTGGCAATGGGTGCTATTATGCAGCAAACACACTATTAAAATCGCGATTGCTATCTAGAAACATCAAAGTAAGAATCTGCAAAACAATAATAATGCCGGTCGTCATGTACGGGTGCGAAACGTGGGCGCTGACGAAAGGAGAGGAGAATAGGTTTAGAGTTTTTGAGAATAAAGTACTTAGAAAAATCTATGGTCCAAAAAGGGACGAAGAGACCGGCGAATGGAGAAAACTGCATAATGATGAGCTGCATGCTCTCTACGGGTCAGCAAATATTAATAGAGTAATGAAAGCGCGTAAGCTAAGATGGGCGGGGCATGTAGCAAGAATGGGAAATGAAAGAACAGTGGCGCAAGTTTTAAGAGGGAGGCCGATTGGTAAGAGACCCTTAGGCAGACCGAGAAACAGATGGGAGAAAAATGTAAGGGAAGATTTAAAGGAACTAGGACATGATTACTTGAACTGGATGGAGGATGCACAGGATAGAGATGTGTAGCGGTCTCGGGTTAGTGAGGCAATGAACTTTCGAGTCCGAACTGCTAATCTATAATAATAATAATAATGGAATAACTCAGAATAATTGCCCTGACTCATGGTAGAGAGATTTCGTGAGGGAGAAAAACGTTTAAACCATTTTGTTTGAATTTTTAAAACATAAATGAGTGACTTTATTAGTAGTAGAAAAATATATGTACAAATGAAAAAGAAAACGTTGAAATGAACGACAAATGGAGAACATTTGTTCTTCCTGAAGGGCGGAGCTTGATAACGGCGTTATTTGCTATTCGAAAACTTTATGAAACTCGCTATTTTACTTTAGACCGACGCTATTTTTCTTCAAAGAGAGAAAATTATGCTTAACAACTAAGAAAAAGTGTCGTAGAATATGTACCGACTCACAAAATCCACTAAAAGGAACAAGACTCACTCAAAACCGTACATATTAGGTAACGACATTTTAACCCGAAAACTGAAACATCTTTAAGAAAATTAAGATGAAGATCTAAATCAGACTCAATAAAACTTACGACAAAGAGGAAAAAGACTGACGCCTACATTTCTTCCTTTGGAGAAACCGAAGTCCTTTAGCCCACGCTAAGTTGAGAGAACGAAAATGGCTCCTTTGAATAAGAAAAAACGGCACGGCAAGGTAAAAGCTTTATTCCTCTCCACAGCGTGAACAACTAATACGAACTGATTACTTGGCGTCCTTTTGCCGACTTCCCGCTCGTCTACCTCGCTCACCGACCAGGTCCAGTAGGTACTGCCCCCTTTTTCGATCCACGTCCATCTCTCATCGCGCGTAAATCGTCACCACGTGTCTAGTGTACCGGTGATGGCAAAGATGGCCACCCCTCTATAATGACATGTGCCGAGCCGGTTGTTATTTCGGCACTCTGCAGTTAGTGGATGATGATTTAACCCCGGATGGCATGAGTTGAATTTCGGGTTGACGTGCGTGGTAAAGTAGAGCGTGTGTATGTGGTATGGTAGCAGTGCCGCGTTGTTAAATTAACCCATGGATGGAAATCGCAAAGGGCCTCCTTCCTCTGCTTGTTGGTGTTTTTTTTTTGTTGGCAATGAGAGAAACTCCAAAGTTTTGTTTCAATTCGGATAAAGACTCCGGTCTCTCAAGGAAACAAAGGTAGGACGTCAGGTGCCCTAGTACGACAAATTAAAGTTTTTAAAAGAAGTAAACAAAATTTCATGTAAAAAATGAAGCTCCATTAGTGATAAGATGAGGAAGAGGATTCTAAAATAATTATTAAGATGAACTGACGAACTTTGGAATGTAATCTACGTCCTGAAGAGGAAAACGACTCTTGTTTTCGAAATGTTGGCAGATGAAATAAAGGATTTTTAACAACTAAATCTACTTTTTGGTCTGAAGTATGTCAATTTTACCATCTACACATATTATTTTTATAAACTTATATTACTTAGACAAACAACATTCCACTGAAGGAATAATAAAAACTTCAAAAAAAATTTCAAAAGAAAATTATTTGAACAAATTCCATTTGTTGAAATAATAATTGAAAATTAATAGATTATTCTTAATAAATATTCCACGAGACCAATAGTAATAAGTTTTAGGCAAAAAACGAATTTTCGGAGAAAAAATATTTAAACAAATTCCATTTGTTTAAATAATTGAAAATTATTAAGCGATTTGAATAGATATTCCACTAGACTAATATAAATAATTTTAGGTAAAGAAAGATGAGAATACAGTACTCAAAGGATCGTTTTTATGAAGAATTGATATTTGTGGTTTTAAGGGTAGTTTTCAGGGACTCGTGGGGGTGTGTTTGGGGTGGCAAACCCATATGTCCGATACATGAAATTCTTCGTTGGATAATTCTCAACAAGCCTCCATACTTTCCCGCGACATTTTTTCAAACCCTGAAAAATTATTTCAAAAACTGAAAAAAGTGATTTTTCCCCATGCATTTAACATGGGGAACTTCAATTGAAAACCGGCAGCAGTTAAAATCGAAAAAACCAAAATTAGGGATTTTATTTTTTCGGATTTGAAACAAAATGGGGGGGATCGTTGTCCTCTAGGGAAAAAAATTCTTTTTGAGCCACCCTAATCCACAAGCTCAGGGTCCTTGGGAACGCCAGTAATCTTTTCTTTTTTCAGATGAATTTTGGCACACTTTTCCAAACCAAAGTCCATCCCAATCTTTCCTGTGTAGTTTTTGACGATATTCATAGCAGTTGGAAGTTTTCTTTTACCAGAGGCATAGATCTTCAGGTCATCCATATAAAATACATGAGTGTCCTTATGCTCGCGCTGATTAGTGTCGCCACAGAGGTATCCAGGAGAATTTCGTAGTGCGAGAGATAGAGGCAGAAGTGTGATGCAAAAAAGCAAAGGGCTCATGGTATCGCCTTGAAAGACGCGCCTCTGGAAGGTGACGTTGTTCATTGTCAGACGATAATTTCTAGATGAGATAGTAAATCTAGTTTTCCAAAGAGGCATCGATCTCTCTATGCATCTCGCTATGTGTTGACGTACCTTCAAGCTTTCCAACAGACAGATAATAAGTTTTTTTTTACCATAAAAAAAAGGAGATGTTGAATAGAAAGCTTTCCGGTAGTCAACTCTACTCACCCCCATAACTCACATAAAAATGATTTCTCAGATATAATCTTCCGGGGAATTGAACCTCATATTATTAACAACTTAGGGTAAAAATGTCGAACAGGTTCGGCCGGGGGAAGCTTATACATGTTTATCCTGCTATGTCCTTTCTGATCATTTCTCGGTTATCAAACATTTTTCCAGTTCATTAATGAAGCTTACGTTCAATAGAAAGAGCATACAGAACCTAACCTTAACTGTTGTGAGAACGACATTCTTTAAATTGAACTTATCAAGTTTTAGCAATTTCAAAGTAGTAGCCTGCAACATTGTAAAATTTTAAATTGAAAACTTCCAGAAATAAAGACATTTCAAATGAAATATTTCCGAATTTAAGCTTTTGAAGCAAAAAAAGCTTTATTTTCAGGGTCTTGAAAATTAAACTGTTTCATAATTGCGAATTAAAAGCTATAAATTCAAATTGAAATTATAGAAATTTTAAAGATAATAAATCAAGTGAAAATCAAAGTGATTGGATAGATTTTTTTACTAAAAAATGCGATTTCTGTCAACGACCAAAATTACTGGCATTTACAACGTTAAAAATTGAAGAATTTATAATATATTAAATTAAAACTTGAAAAGTTAAAAATTAAATAATTCAAAACTTCGTTTAAAAATAGAGGCATTTTTTAAATTAGGATCTTGAAACTAAGTCGTTAAAAATGATTAACATTAGAAAACTGTGGAAAAGACTTTGATTTTAATGGATTGAACAAAAATTAAATTGTTTAATTATTGAAATATCAATTTTTAGAACAAAATAGTCCAATTGACAAATAGATGTCAAAATAGCAACTTAAAAAAATTAAATATTAATCAAATCAATCTTCATATTCCTCTTTAACACCCTAAATTTAACCGTGACACTGCAATAAAAAACTTTTTCCTTTATTCTTATTATTATTATTATTTTTTAACTTTTTCTCGGGTGAGCCCGGTTTTTCGTCATAGCCACGGATTAAGTCAAGTGACTGATGAGATGAGGATGTTATAAGTTATTTTAATACGATGACTGAAATCGTTTGCGATGATGTTTTAGGTACAAAATTAGAAGCATGATGTAGTTTGCAGTTTGACTTTACCGCTGTTATCCTTACACAGCGGCTGTGAGTGTTGGAGGTGACAACAATCGCCTCTGGATGCTTTTTTAGAGCTACCATGTCTTAGATTTGTCTTATTATAAAATGAGGAAGCTCATTTTTCTCTCAGGCTTAAGATGGTTATTGCCCAATATGTCGAAGGCATTCTTGGTAAGAGTTGGATTTTTTTCTGTTTGTTTAAATATTATGCACGGGGTTGTCCCGGTATATATTATCATTCACGGACGCATTATCATAATCCAAACAAGCGATCTGATAAGAGCATGTGCCTTGATATATTGGACAAAGCCTGGTTTTCACCCCATCATTCACGGACTGGGTTACACTCAAGTGCATGATGGGGGGACCTACACCTTAAGGTGGGTTCCGAACCAACTGAGCCACCGACGCTCTTATTATTTTTTTTTTTTTACAATCTTGTTCTCGAGTGAAGCCGGTTTTTCATCATAGTCACGGACTAAGTCAAGTGACTGATGTATAAGCATGTTAGAAGTTAATATAATACGATGTCTGAAATCTTCAGCGCTACTGTTGTAGGTACAGAATTAGAAGCATGTTGTAGTTTGCAGTTTGTCTTTACAGTGTTTAACCTTTCACAGTGGCCGTGAGTGTTGAAGGTGACAACAGTTGCCTCTGGATGATTTCTTAGAGCTACCATGGATCTCGCCATAGGTTCTTAGTCGCTTGCTTCCTGATAGTCTAGGAAGTTTCTTACAATGCGACAGGTGTTCTGAGCTGCCGCCAGTACCCTACTGACACCTAAATATTCAAGATGTTCAGTGCATCTTGCGTGCACATTGCCTGTAGCCGAAATCACAATATGATGAACAGATGCGTGTTTCACATTCCTCCATATTGCCTTTACTTAATGCCTTAGCTCGCTATACTTATGAATCTTGGTTGTACAGGTTGCCTGCAAATTTCGGTTAACCGGACAAGCAATGTCGATGATGTTGACTGTTCCACCTTTTTTCTCTCGCATCACGGTATCAGGTCGATTGGCTCGAATGTAATGATCCGCCTGAATAGTCACATCCCAATATATGATATAATCTTCATTTTCTAAAACGGGTATTGGAATGTATCTATAGAAAGGCATCCATTCTCGCAACTGTATAACTTGTGACTCACACAGTTTTCTGAAATCTACAATGCCCCTGCCCCCTCTATGTCGTGGTAGAACTACCCTTTCAATCGCCGAATTACTCTTCAGAACCACTCTGAGTCTTTCCGTGAAGGCAGTCGTTAGGCTTTTGTTAACTATCGTATGCTGAATACCCTTAGATTCGAGAATACCCAGGCATTTATATGACTGGCCCTCAGTCATTGCCTCGATGTCATTCCCGAAATCGTTCTCTATCTCTGCAGTCCCTAATTCTCCTCTGGTTAAATGCACTGTTCGGCTTTTATCTAGTCCAAACTCCATGTGGATATCATTGGAAAACTGCTTTGTAACATCACTCACTTGCTACAGTTTCTCGTCCGAACTAGCGTATAGTTTCAGGTCATCCATGTAAAGAAGATGGGTCACTTGATGACCATCCTCGTTATCATTTACTCGGAACGGTTGAGACATGCTATTTAGTGTTTTTCTCAGTGGGTTCAACACTAAACAGAACCATAATGCACTGAAGGAGTCTTCTTGGAATATACCTGTCGTAATGCGTATTGATCTAGTTATCCTTGGTTGCCCATGATCAAAATACTTTATTCTTGTACCCCAAAGCATCATCGCATGACTTAGGAAGTCAATGATGCGTGGGCAAATTTTGCATACTTGTAAGACTTCAAGCAAATCGTCATGTGGTACGGAAGGAAACGCTTGCTTGTAGTCAATGTATGCCATGTGCAAGTTCCGTTGACGTTTACGAGCTTGCGTCATGGCAACAGCGTCTATGGTGACTAGATCTTTACTACGTCAGGAGTTTTTACAACATCCTTTTTGTTCTTCTGTAAGGATGTCATTCTCGTCGCAGTGAGAATATACCTTATCTGCTATGACAGCTCTAAGACATTTATATATTGTTGGAAGACAGGCTATCGGTCGAAATTCAGATGGATTTTGAGAGTCTGGTTTTTTAGGCAACATACACGTACTACCCTGCAGCATAACACCTGGCATCAGATCTGGATGTTCTATGATCTTCTGGAAACACCGTGTCAACACAGGATGCACACTAGTCAGGTACTTGTACCAGAAATTGTGCACCATGTCCGGACCTGGAGCTTTCCAGTTACATGCTTTTTTCAAAACCGCTGAAACATCTAAAGCTGTGATGTTCGTCAGCTCCATTTCAGGGTTATTGCTTGCCCTTGCTTTCTCTAGTTGGAACCACGCAGTGTCCAAATTGCTTCTGTTAGTTTTCCCCCAAACATCTGACCAATAGTTAGTCATGTCTTCCAATTGAGGGACTTCGGTGTCTTGTTGGTTATTTTGCTTTACACTCAGTTCACGATAGAACCTTCTTTCATCTGCCTGAAAGGTTTGATTTTGTTGCCTTCTTGCACTAATTTTCTTGTACCGACGCAGTCTAGCAGTAAGAACATCAAGTCTCTGCCGCTGGGAGTCTATAATCTCATCCAATATTACTGGTGTCAATGCCTCGATGTGCCGAGGGTGGATGATTTTAATAACATGGTGTATCAGCTTTCTGGTTCGATTTCCTTTCTTATATTGAGTCAGTCCACCCAATTTGCATCTTACTTTGCTGACATCCATATCCAACCTGCTCTTCCATGGTGGATCTCGCTCCTGTCTTGGGGCGAAGACTGCATTTATAGGCCTAGTTCAGTGGCCCAACGTTCTAACGGTTGCTGCAGCAGCACAGTATACAAGAGTATGCCCCTCTAACGCATTTTGTGTTGCGTTCAAATGCATAGGTAAAACCTTGCTGTTCAGGTGTTCTATTAGTGCACGCAGATAATTTGTGATGTTCATCTTGGGCAGTGAATGCCTTTGTGTTGGTTCTACATGCCTGAATTCTAGTGAAGCATGACCGAAATTCCTTTCAAGGTGCTGTAGTTTTTCTGCGACTTCACTGTTGATATCATCGTTTATAATGTCCAGATGTGGTTATAGTCCATCCGGTACTTGATGTTCATTAACCCTAGCACCTATGCCTTCAGCTGCAATCAAGTCCTCGTTTTCCGCATCTTCCAATGGAAGTTCATCAATAGGAAGCTGCTGTTCCACTTCCATTTCGATGGCAGCTATTTCAACAGCCGAAAGCGATTTGTTTACAGATATTGAGCGTTTTTGATCTGCTAGATTCTGCTCATTTATTCTTGTGGCTAGTCCTGAGTACTTAAGTAAGAAGAGACTTTGATGTTCTCTCCATACACTTTGCCCACTTTTCTTTGCCAAAAAATATAAGTGCACCACATCTCTGTTCATATGGTATGTCCATTTTAATCGCCTCCTTGGTTGTTGAACCTCTGCTTCTGGCACTGGTTGTATTAGGCCATCTACCTCCGGAGTATGTGGTGGTGCTGGATCATCACCAGGTTGACGAAGAACAGTAATTGCCACTGCTTGTACGTGTGACGCGGCTTCCTCTAACTGCTTTTCATTGCCGTTGTTTTTCCACTCCAAATAAACCTGCTGTTTAATCTCCATTGCTCGATCATCTGGGATGAGTAGATTATTCCTGAAGTCCTTGACCTTAGCGATAAGATCTCTTAATGTGACTTTCTCTATTTGAGGATACTTTGCGGAAAATTTCGTTCTGAAATTTTGTCCTTTTTTGCGTGATGTTTCAAACTTGACACTTTCATAATAGAGACGCATCAATTCCTCATTCATTGTGGTATCCCACTTGATGCTCTCCCACGGTATTTCTGTTGAAGTTGTTGGCTGCAAATAGCTATCGCTAGTCAAAGCGTCCTCAGCAGGCACAGTTGATGTTTCACTGCTTACCGTATGTCGCAGATGTTCTTGCTGGCCAGCTGTTCGATTAGCGAGATCTGCCTGACCATCTCGCAGCTCACCATCACCACCGTCCCGCAAGCTGTGGCCCCCAACGGTGGCTCCAGCGGCGCCCCGACGATCCTCGGGTAGCGACAAGTGTTTCAAAATTTTTTTAAAACTCTCCATTATTATTTATAGGTTTTGGTGTTCCTCTTAGTCACTTTCCGCTTCGTTCTCTGCCTATCTGGCATGGGAAGCTCTGTCGGTAGCAATGCTACGGGCAAAATAGCCTTCAAATTCATTAGAGGAAAGCTCAAGCTCTACCGCGACGACAATGCGAGAACACCTTCAGTAGGGCTCTTATTATAAAAAAATGAGGAAGCTCATTTTTCTCATTTTTTTATCATAATTAGAGAAGTTGTAGGCTCCGGAAGCTTCGATCATGATTCCTTAAAGAAACCAGTCGCAAAGCTACTGGCACGTGTACGTCATCCGCTTCTGCTCCTTCTGTCCTCGAAGGTAAGCAAGAGCGGGAAATTTACGCGTGATAACATCGGGCAACACTGTTCCTTGAAGTCAGGTCTCTAGCCGTGGATGACCTTACGCGGCAGACAAGACAGTTGGAGATGAAGGTTTCACCTCTGGATACTTTTTTAGAGCTACCAATCTTTGTAGAATTTAAGAGGAACAGTGTTGACGGACCAGATGGAGTGATCCCAGTAGAACAGCCTTTTGCATCCAGTTCGCGATGAAATGAGCCTGACGCTGGCAAGCCGGAATCTTGTTGAGTTGGCTAATAAATGAAGCTTGCATACCTCCAAGACAGCCGATTATGAGAATTATAAGATGGACTTTGTAGCCTTGGTACAGCCTACTCAGCTCGAAAAGAAGTGATTGATATTTCGCCCGTTTTTCTCCCTCCTTTGCCGTAATATTACCATCGGCTGGTGCCGAGAATTCAATCACGTAAATGATCTTGTTCTTCAGATCTTGGAGGACAATATCAGGCTTCGTAGCACTGATACGTTGAGTGGTGGAGAATGAGAAATTCCAGTAGATCTTACACTGATCATTCTCCACAACTGACTCGAGTCCCCCTGGGCGTATGGCAAGACGGGCAATAGATCAACACCGTAGAAATGCCTAAGATGGTAATATAACACTTTTAGAGCTGCATTGTGTCTCTCTATGTACGCGCAGCGTGCATATTTAGAGCATCCACTGAGAACATGTCCAAGTGTTTCGGGCTCTTGCTTGCACGCTCGGCAGTTGGTATCACGTACAGGTACATTCATTATGCGCTCGCGGTAAACTAAGGTGTCTATGACGCCGTCTTTACAGGCAAAAAGAAATCCCTCGGTCTCCGATCTCAATCCAGCAGACGTGAGAAACATGTTGGTCAGACCCACCGAGAGCTCCTCTCTACGTAGGATGCCGTAGAACTTACCATGAAGGGGTTTCTCAGCATGTTCTCTTAGTAGGAGCGTATGTTCTGCTTCCTGTATACGACTTTTGAGCACCAGAGGTGTTAGTGATGCTAGGCCATGTGTAATGTCGCTGGAATTAAATGGGAGGTCAAGCTCCTCTGCGGCCCTATCTGCTGCATGGTATAGAAACACCGCAGCATTGGCGACTTTATGTTGATGTACGAGTCGCATAAGGGAATCCGTGCTTTTTAGAACTGAGCAGGCTGTAGCCAGAACCGTTCTTTGATGAAGACACTCTAAGCTTAACAATCCTCTACCCCCTTTATCGCGAGGGAGATATATTCGAGGTACGGAAGATCTAGGATGAAGACTTCGTTGTATTGTCATCATCTTGCGTGTGCTTCGATAAAGTTGTTTTAACTCATCGACGTTCCATTTTACTGCACCAAATGTGTAGAGCAGTATAGGAACAGCCAGCATATTGGTCGCCTGGATCTTATTCTTTCCAGATAATAGGGAAGCCCAAATTTTTCTGAGAATTTGGCGATACCTTTTTCCAAGGGCCGTTTTCAAGTTATGCACATTTTGGGTTTCCGCTTGCGGCATTCGAAGATATGTATATGTTCCCCCAATACCAAGATGTTGAATGGTATTTCCGCCTATGAGTTGAACATCCTGATCGTCACTGGATGATGTAGTTTCTAGTATTCCTTGGTGTAGGTGGACGTAGGCACACTTGTCCAGTCCGAAGCTCATGCCAATCGCTTTAGAAGACCTATTTACCGCATCTACAAGGATGTTAAGGTCCTTTTTTGAGGAAGCAAAGAGTTTAAGGTCGTCCATGTATAAAAGGTGGTTGACCTTATATTCTCTTCTGTTCGGTGGGCCACATAGGTATCCAGAGCTTTTGCCTCGGAGCACAATAGATAGAGGCAAGAGGGAGATCCTTGAAACATCCCCCTCTTATATGTGACATAGTTTGTAGTCACTTGCCTTTTGCCAGATGTTATGACAAATCTTGTGCGCCACAAGGGCATAAGCTCTTTTATGCATCTCACTATTTTAAGATGCGACTCCATGCACTCAAGGAGCTTAATAAGTAGCTCATGGTTCGCGTTATCGAATGCCTTACGGTAGTCAATCCAAGCCATGGACAGATTGCATCGATACCTGGTCGAGTCCTGGGTAATACACCTGTCTAATAACAGGTTCTCCCTTCAATCTGCCAGCTCTCTCTTGTATCCACGTTGTTCAACTATTACACTCCATACCGGCTCGATAGATGTTAATATCCTCTATTTGAGGATGCCAGTGAATAGCTTGTCGCTGGTGTTTAAACAAGCTATGGGCCTTGGCCTCTTTGGACTTGACAAATCTTCGGCCTTAGGGATCAATACCGTGCGTCCTTCAACTAGCCACTGCGGGACAGGTTGTTCTCCGTTTAAGAAACTAGTAAATATACGAGCTAGATGTTGGTGCGTAGAAGTGCGTAGAAGTATTCATTTAGCTGATAAGTATCTCCATATATTTGCTCTCAGAAGACTTGAATCTCTTCTGGACTGGGCGGATTTTTAACGGCACGTGACGCTTTATTGAACAGACGGGAAGGATGAGTAGAAAAGGTGGAATTTTCCTGAATCCACTTAACTCGCCGTTCAAGGCGCTGTTTCTCTGTTGAAAAAGATCTAATTTTTTGCGTCCAGTGCTGCTTGATGGTCAACAGTTTACACTTTTTCAGCGTGTGATTTGCTTTCCTTAAGTTTCGAGCAAGTGCCCTAACTTTTGGAGTGAACTTTTTATTTGGTGCTATGTAGCTAATCACGCACTGGACATTTGATGCATGCCGTCTCGCCGTTTCAATTTTGAACTGAAGCTATGCAATACGCTCGCGAGTCTTACTCACACGTACTGAAGTATCGTTACTTCTATTTTCGCTAAGCAGGGAGACCGCCTTCTCGTAAACTACACAGTTCAGATTCCAGAGATTAACATCTTCGGGGGAAAAATCGGGGAGAGCAGTATTAGCTTCAGCTAATTTTTCCATCCCGAGGAAGACTTTTTGGTGGATAGATCTCCTACTTCTCATGTTGGCATTATCGGCTATCTGCAAAGGTGGTCTTGCTGGAACGGGTGGAATGTTTGCTGGAGGATGTTGCTCCTCTTCTTGTTGATAAAGAGCTTCATATCCGGTTTTTCGCAAGAAGGATACCTGATCTCTTAAATACTAAGGCGTTTTATGAGCATATTTCAGGTGCATATTGACCCAACGGTCATGTAACCTCCACATTAATCCTCTTCGCGCCGGTGAGCTTCTTTGCCAACAGGTAAGGAGGTCCCTCCTGAGTTGGTCCGACTATTTAAATCGATGTTCTCGTTTTTGTGCGGGGTCATTACCTGGTCGTCACCTTGGTTCGTTCCTATTGCCACTCCCAACTGAACCATGGCCTCCATCCGAGAGAGGCCTATTGTGGGTGGCACTTTTTCTCGGGTGAACCCGGTTTTTCGTCATAGCCATGAACTATGTCAAGTGACTGATGAGATGAGGATATTATAAGTTATTGCAATGCAATGTTTGAAATCATTTGCGATGATGTTGTAGGTACAAAATTAGAAGCATGATGTAGTTTGCAGTTTGACTTTACCGCTGTTATCCTTCGGCGTAGGCGTGACTCACTCCGTTCTAGCTGGGGATCGGGGAGTTCATATGAGAAAAGTGAGGTGGGGATTTGTACGAGGCGATATAAGGGGGGAATAGATTTTTAGATTAATATAGAATTCCCGTTTTGTTTACTCAAATAACGCGTTCATTCTGCAACATTGCTGTAATACATGTCGCTGTTCAATCTATCTAGCAAGCACTCCAGGCGAAGAGCTTCACAAAGTTATTATGTAAAGCTCCCTACTGGGGCCCATTGGTATGCAAGGTCTTTCGTTTCAGGCGTCACTCCACTTATACTCTTCATCATGCATTTCTTGCAAAATATTAGTCGCCACACTTTTCTGTCCTGTAACGTACCTCTTTAGCTTCTTTTACGTCCATGCATTTACTCATGCAAGCTCTTGTGTTTCTATATCTTTTTGTATCTTTGCGAATTAGGGTTTATTCACAAATCCCGACTATTAATTTCATGACCTGCCTCTGGGTACGTTACCACTCACTTTACGTCGATATACTTGTTTCGTCAGACGTTCATCTTTCATTCTCTCAACATGCCCAAACCACATTCTTTGCGGATTATCTGATTACTGACTTTGTACATTAGCGGTTTACCACATACATTGCCCAGATATTGCATGCCAACCGCGTTAATTTTGCCCTTATCTTTTTCATGGTAGATCCAGGTCTCGCTACCGTACATCACAGTGGGTCCAAGTATAAAATTATGTATCACAATTTTAGCTTTGTTTGTTATATTTTTACATCTGGCAATGGCTCCTACCTTGCCGAAATCATCCTACCCTCATTTATATGCCTGGCATATCAACTTGTTACATCCTCCCATCGTCTAAGGCGATGTTGAATACTGTTTTCTCATCCTTTCCTTCAAACAATAACATTTTCATTTCATGCTCGTTAATTTTAAGACCTATCTTCTCCATGCTAGTATCCAGTCTGATCAACATTCTCTGTAAGCCTTCAACTGCCACCTTGACGGTCCCAAGATCTACACCTTCTTCGTCGAGGAAGGCCACTCTTAGACACTTATCTATGAATATAATAAACAGCCAAGAGGACATAACGCATCCTTGTCTAACACCTTGCTTAATATCGAAATAATTACTGAGTTGCCAATTTACTTTCACACTCGCTTTGCTACCTGCATATGGGCGTTTCCACGAAAAGTGTCATTTTTTTGTCACCGTGATATTATACGCAAACCAACACTAAAAATACAAGTTGTATTGCATTAGAATGTACAGACAGACTCCCTGAAATAGAAACGAAAGCCTACAGTCATTACAGAAACCCTCCTAAGAAGACACAACATATAATAGTTGGAAAAAAACCCAAAAATATACCTGCGTAATATTTGTCACCAGCTACAAATTGAATGTTTTGCATGCTTGCAGCTTTTCCGCGCAATGTTGGAAAATCCTGAGAAAAATCATGCTAGTTCAGTGGAGTATGGGCTACTGAAATTTCACGGATTTAACATTGTGCTTCGATTTATAACTCCGCAAGAAAACCTCAAAGTCTTGTCATCGCTTTTACAATTCAAATGTCCACTCCAAGGTCTGTGGCTGTGGAAAGTGCACGCAACTACCCAGGCCAAAAATCTTTCAATTTTTTATGAGATTTTGGTGGCCAGTAGACGCCATATGAAGGAAAAATATGTGCTCCTAAAATTATCAAAGTATCATACATTCAAATATCGAAAATTTTGAATTTGGCGAAAAAATGTCCACTCCATCATCGTACTTTACTCCAAGAATACTTGAAGCACACTCTTCTATGCTCACGAAAATCAAACAGTATGTTGGAGAGAAGAAGTTTACCATGGAGAAAATTAATATCGCAGTGCGCGAAAGTTATGCCCAATTTAAGGCTAAAATGTACACTCCAAAATTTCAGCGAAAATGTCCACTCCAGTGCCAGCAGCTGTGAAAATCGCGCGCATCAAGATAGGATTAAAGTTTTTGCCGACTTTGCTGTATTTCGGTGGCCAAAAAACGTCCCCGCAAGGAAAATTATGTGCCTCAAAAATCACGTGTATTTCGTGAAAATCAAAGTCAAAATTTGTGTATAAATGGATTTTCTTCAAAAGTTACAGGTCAACAACAAAAAATTTTGTTTCACAAAAAAGTTCCGTTTTATTGAAAGGAATAACTTATGTCTGAAACTTTTTTCCAAGAAATCAGAATGTTTTGAAATATTACAAAAATTGTCAAATATTTGAAAAATATTTCTTGTTTCCATCGAATTACTCGTCTGAAAAAAAAAATTTTGGCAGAAAGGTTTTTCTATATAAAAGGCCCAAACTTTTTTACAAACTAACATTATATTCGTTGAAATGAAATATCAAAATCAATTTTATATCAAAATTTTGGCAAGTAAATCTGTCATTATTATAATAAGTTAACCCTTTTCTAACAAGTTGAATTGGAGAAGAGTTCAAAAAAATATTTCTAATTTTTCTTGAAAGTATTAAATTAAAAATAGTTTTATAATAATGAAAAAATATATTTTATAAAATTTTTAACCAACTTTCTATACGAAAATTGAATGAAACGTTAAACATTGTTTCATTTGCTTACTTTATTGAAAGTAAATTTTTCGTGATATATCTTAATATAATTTCCAATACATTTTATGTGAGTAATATCAGATATTTATGATTTATCTATTTATAATATTTATTTATTCATAATATAATGTGATATAATTTTGCATATTTAATAATATTTAGAGAATAAGGATTCCTTTGGGTTTGAAATTTCCCGCCTTAAGTGAAATTTTTCATTATACCGCTATGGTAGACACTGTCTACTTAGGCCTGTCAAAACGATTTTGACCCCCCCCCCCCCCCACCCCAATCAGGCTCGGAGTGCCTTTTTTTCGCGAATCGAAAAAAACTTCTGCGAATAAAAATTGCGTATTTCATAAAGGAAAATCTGAATCTGTGATAAAAAATTGGGGTTCCCATTTGAAATTACAAAGTGACCCCCACACCTACTTCCTGAGGGGTGGGGTGGGTTAGATTTTTTCTAACTCGCTTTTCCCCTTGAAAATGAAAAGTTTTTATTACGGATATTTTTGTCATAGGATGCGTATTTTTTGAGATATTTCGATGTCTCAAGTTAAAAAAAAAACCAGTACATTCTAAATCAAGAAGATGGTAATTTACACACTTGTCACGTCATGGCAAACGTAAAATACTTTCCTTTTTCATTACGTTCCTCGTTTTAGTTGATATTGAAGATCTCGCACAGGGAAGAGAAAAGAGTAGCCAATAAATGAATATGGATTAGTTTAAACAATTTATTAAAATCAATTACAATTGAAACGTATTGCTTATTAAGGGTTTAGCACAAGAAACTGGAGGAAGACCTGTAGACTCTCTAATGCTTGGCCAGGACCTTTAAAATAAAGGAGTTTTATGTATTATGGCCCAAAAGGAGTTAGATAAGGAAATTAGATTTATTAAAATTATAACTTACCGGTTTATTGATTCGATTGAAGAATCCAAATGATATCTAGATGGTCTTCGTGTAGTGGTGTGAAAAAGGGGGTGGTGCACCTTGATGTTGATGAAAACAATAGACGGTCCAATTCAGGATTGAATACGAAGTATTCCAGGATGGGAAATCCCAGATTCGGGTTTCCCGGTGCACAACACTTGTCACAAGGGCACACACACTAACACGCGAGGGATACCGGTTTGAGACACTAGACACTGGACGGTCGAATCGGAGAAAACCGTAGCAAATAGAGAAGTGTTTTACGGAACTGTAACTTCTAATTTCCGACTAAAACTAACTGACCTATATCGGTCCATTGAGTTTTTATAGGGCCTATGGCGACGTCCCTGCATGCTGCGACGATTATGTATACGCGTACGTCACGAATATATATAGATATAATATAAGGCTCGTAACGTTTTCAGTATATCTATAGCTATGTCCTGCGGTTTCCACGTGCTTTTGGGCCCTATAGTCTGCGTGTCTATGGCTTGACAGTGTACCCTACGAATTACAATGTTCTTACTATGGTCTATACTCTATACCTCTGCTCTCGTGCTGGACATATATATAGATATATCTTACAGTGTACAACGTGCTGACTTTATATATATATATATATATATATATATATATA
>CAKNXH010060003.1:56066-66615 GCA_932178445.1 Andricus quercusramuli | reverse complement strand
TCAACTATTTCAGTTCAAGATTCACCACTTTACTTAAAAATTCATCACCTTGTTTTAAAATGTAACTATTTTTTTTTAAATTAATTTTTTTATTGAAAAGCATTTTTAACTGCAAATGTTACTATTTGAATTGAAGATTCCATAATTTTATTGAACGATTCGTATTTTTTGGTAGAAATGATTTTTTCTTGGTTTAAAATTCATCACTTTGGTTGAAAATTTGCTTTTTTTAATGGGAAATTAATTTTTATACCTAAAATTGTAACTATTTTATTTTTGGAGAATTGAATTACTTGGCTGAAAGTTAAACTCTTTTGTTAAATTTTTTTTTAAATTGAAGTATCATCATTTTAATGAAGCATTCAAATCTATGCTTGAAAAATGAGTTATTTTATTTAAAAAATCTGTTTTTCTGACTGGAAACTATTTTTTTAAACCGAAAATGTAACTATTCGAGTTGGATATTCCATAATTTTAGTTAGAAATTCATCTCTTTCGTTGAATATTAATTTTTTAACCAAAAATTTAACTATCCAATATTTTGTTGAAAATTATTATTTTTTAAATCAAAAAGTCGTCTTTTTTTGTACAAATTAATCTTCTTGGCTGAAAATTCACCCCTTTGGTTGAAAATTCACTTTCTTTAACGGAAAATTAATTTCTACGCCTAAAAATGTAACTATTTTATTTTTTGAGAATTTAATTACTTGGCTGAAAGTTAAAATCTTTTGTTAATTTTTTTTTAAGTTAAAGTATCATCATTTTAATGGAAAATTCAAATCTTTGTTTGAAAAATGAGTTGTTTTATTGAAAATTCAGTTTTTCTGTGACTGAAAATTAATTTGTTTAAACGAAAATGTAACTATTCCAGTTGGATATTCCATCAGTTTACTTAAAAATTCATCACTTTTTTGGAAAATGTAACTATTATTTTGAAAATTATTTTTTTCTTAACTGCAAATATTACTATTTGAATTCAATATCCCATAATTATCTTGAAAAATGCATCTCTTCGGTTGAACATCAATTTTTTTAACCGATAATCTATTCAATTTTTGGTTGACAATTAATCTTTTTTAGTTGAAAACTCATTTACTTTGCTGAAAATTCGTTTTTTTTTTAAAGTAGAAATGATTCTTTTTGGTTTAAAATTCATCTATTCTAATTGAAGATTCATAATTTTAGTTATTTTATCGAAAATTCTGTTTTTCTGACTGAAAATTATTTTCTTTAACCGAAAATGGAACTGTTGCAGTTGGATATTCTATCATTTTAGTTAAAAACTCATCCCTTTAGTTAAATATTAATTTTTCAACTAAAAATTTGAATATTCAATTTTTTGTTGAAAAATTATCTCTTTTAATCGAAAATTCGTATTCGTAGAAAATTCATATTGTTGGTTGAAATATCAATTACAACATTTCTCGTTCAGAATTTATTTTTTAATGAAAATTTAATTACTTGGTTGAAAGTGAAACACATTTCTTAAAAATGAAATTTTTGTCGTTGAAGATTCATAATTTTAATTGAAAATTCATTTCTTTGGTGGAAAAATGAGCTAATTTGCGAAAATTCGGCTTTTCTTTGGCTGAAGATTAATTATTTTTCAACTCGAAATTCAACTTTTCAATTTTTGGTTGGAAAATCATTTTTTTTTTTAGTTGAAATGCGTCTTTATTGTTAGAAATTATTATTCTTCGTTAAAAATTGACCTTTTCGGGTTGAAATTCAATTATTCCAGATAAAAATTCATCATTTGAGGAAAAAATTAATATTTTTGGTTCAAAATTCAACTATTACAGTTATTTTATTAAAAATTCTGTTTTTCTAACTGAAAATTATTGTTTTTAACCCAAAATGTAACTATTCGAGTTTGTTATTCCATCATTTTAGTTAAAAATTCATATCTTTCGTTGAATATTAATCTTTTAACTAAAAATTTAACCATTCAATTTTTTGATGAAAAATTATCTTTTTTAATCAAAAATTCGTCGTTTTAGGTAGTAATTAATCTTCTTGGTAAAAAATTCATATTTTTGGTTGAAAAATCAATTACAACATTTTTCGTTCAGAATTAATTTATTTTTTAATGAAAATTTAATTACTTGGTTAACAGTGAAACTCGTTTGTTAAAAATGAAATTTTTGTCGTTAAAGATTCATAATTTTAATTGAAAATTCATTTCTTTGGTTGAAATTGGCGAAGATTCGTTTTTTCTTTGGCTGAAGATTAATTACTATTCAATTTTTGGTTGAAAAATTATTTTTTTTTTACTTAAAAATTCGTCTTTCTTGGTCGAAATTAATCTTCTGCGTTGAAAATTGACCTTTTCGTTTGAAAATTCAATTATTCCAGATAAAGATTCATCATTTGAGTTAAAAAATCATATTTCTAGTTCAAAATTTAACTATTACAGTTCAAGATTCACCATTTTACTTAAAAATTCACCACTTTATTGGAAAATGTAACTATTTTTTGACAATTATTTTTTTTAACTACAAATGTTACTATTTAAATTGAATATTCCATACTTTTCTTGAAAAATTCATCTCTTTGGTTGAACATCAATTTTTTAACCCATAATCAAACTATTCAATTTTTGGTTGAAAATTCATGCATTTTGTTGAAAATTTGTCTTTTTTGGTAGAAATGATTCTTTTTTTGTTTAAAATTCATCTATTCCAATTGAAGATTCATAATTTTAGTTATTTTATTAAAAATTGTGTTTTTCTGACTGAAAATTAATGTTTTTTAAACCGAAAATGTAACTATTCCAGTTGGATATTCCATCATTTCATTTAGAAATTCATCTTTTTCGATGAATATTATTTTTTCAACTTAAAATTTACCCATTCAATTTTTTCATGAAAAATTATCTTTTTTAATCCAAAATTCGTCTTTTTTGGTAGTAATTAATCTTCTTGGTAGAAAATTCATATTTTTGGTTGAAAAATTAATTACAACGTTTTTCGTTCAGAATTCATTTATTTTTTAATGAAAATTTAATTACTGGGTTGAAAGTGAAACTGGTTGAAAGTGAAACTCATTTCTTAAAAATGAAATTTTTGTCGTTAAAGATTCATAATTTCAATTGAAAGTTCATTTCTTTGGTGAAAAATTAATATTTTTTGTTCAAAATTCAACTATTTCAGTTCAAGATTCACCATTTTACTTAAAAATTCATCACCATGTTTTAAAAGGTAACTATTTTTTTGAAAATTAATTTTTAACTGCAAATGTTACTATTTGAATTGAAGATTCCATAATTTTATTGAAAAATTCATCTCTTTGATTGCACATCAATTTTTTTAACCGATAATCTATTCAATTTTTGGTTGACAATTCTGATTTAATTTTCTTTCTTACCCTGGTAAAAAACTTGTAATTGTAAGTTAGATTTAGAAACGTACATTTTGGAATTTGAGGTTGATACAAAGTAAATAAACAAGACTATTTCCACATTTTTTGCAAATTCATTTGTCACATTTTTGTTGACATTTTGGCGATTGCAGTGCTTCTGCGGAATAGAAAAATAGTTTTAAAAAAATAACTATAAAACTCGAGGCTTCAATTATTATATTTTGCAAAATGACGCACCAAAATCTTGGATTGCACACAATATTAATGCAAATAATTCATTTCCTAAGGTACCAAAAAGAGCGAACTTTTAATTTTTTAGCGAATTGGTGCGCGACATATGCTAAAGTAATTCAAAACACAAATTGTCCACTCAAAAAAACAGTAGAGGTATATAACAATACCGGAAAATACCAGCTACAGGTATTATTTTCGAATATAATTAACCTGTTTATTATTTTCTAATGAGATTTTTTTTTTACTTACGAGTAACTTCATAACCTTCTTTATTTTGTGCGTCAGCCATCGTTTCTGGAATATTTTCGTTTGCGTTAATACTTATAATGCAGTGCTATTTTCACTAAAAAGCGAAAATATTACAAAAGTTGTGCAGTATTTGTGTGTCCATAAACTAACAATATATTTTATAATACAGGAGATCATTAGTTATGTTCATCTTTGGGAGATAAAATTATCAACTTTTGGTGACGCAGTAAGCAGAACAACCAAAACGAACCAAACCTAACCTATTTCAGACCCCCAACTTTGGCATGTTAAGCTACTGCGCTTGCCCGGTGCAGCAGTACTCATTGGTCGCTGTTGGCGCCCGATTTAAACCGGGTGTGATTAACAATTATTGAAATTAAAGTAGATAATTATTATAAATTGCACATTATTATCAGAAATCACGTAATTTGTGATGTAAGGTTATAGAAAAATAATAATTCGTATATTTCGTTGGTAATAACATACTTTCTTTGAATTCAAAAGATCAATTTATATTTCAATAAAAAAGGTTTTTGAATAATTCACCCATTATTATTTTTTTCTAACCTTACATCACGAATTACATAATTTCTGATATTAATGTGCAATTTATATTAATTATCTACTTTAATTTCGATAGTTGTTAATTATACCTGGTTTAAATCGCGCGCCAACAGCGACCAATGAGGACCGCTGTGCCGCGCAAGCGCAGTAGCTCAACATGCCAAAGAGGAGCACTGTTTCACAGTTTTCCAGGCGTGCGATACTAACGCTCCAATTGTCGGAAAATCGAACTAATCAGTATTTCAAGTAGTGACGTCACATGCAAAATGTCTGCACGCTGAGGGTCAAGCAATGATACCAATTGCGCGGGACAAAACTTAATTTATTTTTATAACTTATTGGAAAAAAAATTATATTTTACTATAAGTGTATTTGGATATAACTTTTGATATTCACAAAGACATTTAATTAAATAATAAAATCGCTTGAAATTTGTCTGATCGATTTTATGATTTAACTGAATATTTAAAAAATGAAAAATGTCTAAATACATTTTTATAATAGAAAAATAATCTTTTTTCTAATTTATTAAAACAATAAAGATAGATAATATCAATTTACGATAACTCAATTTTCAACTAAGAAGAAAACTAGGGAAATGAATTTTCCACTAACAAAAAATTAATTTTCAACCAAAAATGTAAAAGTTAAATTTTCACATGAAAAATTGAATTTTAAACAAAGTAGATCAATTTTCAACAAAGGAAATTAATTTCTAACTGAAAAGATACATTTCTCACCAAAAATGGAACAGTTAAATTTTCTATTGTTGAGAACAATTTTTTAAATTGAGTTTTTAAACAAAAAATAGCTAAATTTTCAACCAAAGAAATGAATTTATAAACAAAAGAAATAATATTCTGCTAAAAAAGACGAATTTCAGCCGCTTCACCTCTTTGTTTACAAATTTAAATACTGCTATTTTGGTGAAAATTAGTTTTTTTGTTGAATTGAATGCAAATTTAAATATTCCATTTTTAAATGAAAATTGATATTTTTAGTTAAACAATCCACCATTTGAATTAAATTTCATGTATTTTAATGAAAATTGATCTTTTCGTTGAAAATTAACCTTTTTGTTTACAATTTTATATTTTTGAATGAAAAATTATTATTATTATATTATATATTATATTATATTATTATTTTATTATAGTTTTTCTTTTGTTTGAAAATTCATCTTATTTTGGTAGAAAATTATTCTTCTTATTTGAAAATTCATCTATTTTTGTTGAAAATTCATTTTTTTCTGGTTGCAATTTTTTTTTTCAAAAAATGTATATTTTTAGTTGAAGTCATTTTTTTCGTAGAAAATTATTTCTCTTGTTTGAAAATTCATCTTTTGATTGAAAATTATTTTTTTTATTGAAAATCAATTAAATGAAAATTTAAATATTCCATTTTTATCTTTTTCAATTGAAAAGTCATATATTTTTTTAAAATTGTCTTTTTGCTGCAACAATAATCTTGTTTGAAGATTCATCTTTATGGCAAAAGATTCATCCTTATTGCGAAAATTCAAATTTTTATTATTAAAAATTAATTTTTCTTCGTACAAATTTATCAGTTTTTAATTGAAAATTTAACTACTTGGTGCAAAGTTGAAAAAATTTGTTGAAAATTCAATTTTTAGCTCAAAAATTATATCTTTGTTTAAATTTTTACTGTTTTGTTGAAAATTTGTCTTCTTTGGTTGAACTCAACAGTTTTGGTTTAATATAAAAATCTTTTTTTTTTAATTGAATTATCAAATATTATATTTTTTCTTGATGATTTATCACTTTAGTTGAAGATTTGTCTCTTGGCTTAAGAATTAGTTGTTTTGTTGTTAAAAATTAACTTTTTTAACAAAAAGTTTAAATTTTCCATTGAATGTTGAAAATTGATCTTTTTTAGCTTAAACCGATTGTATTTTGTTCAAAACTCGTCTTTTTTGGTTCAAACTAGATCTTTTTGGTTACAAATTTAACAATTTGATTGAAAAATTGATTATTTTGTTAGGAAATTAATTTTTTCTGAAGAAATTAATTTTTTCTGAAGAAATTTCATTTTTTCATATTGAAAATTCCACTGTACGTGATTGAAATTTCAACAAATTTGTCAAAAATTCAATTTTTTGGTTCAAAATAATCTCTCTGATTGTAAATTTAACTGTTTTATTGAAAATTTGTCTTTTTTTGGTTGAGTTTTAGTTTAAAATGAAAATCTTTTTTTTGTTGAGTTATCAAATATTACATTTTTTGTTGAAAATTATCTTTTTTATTTTAAAATTGAAGGTAAATGTTGCACCAAATATGGCATAGTTCAATTTTCAGTCAAAAAAATTAGTTTACAACAACAAAAAATTGTCAGCAAAATAGTTCAATTTTGAACAAAAAAGAAAGGGTTTTTTATCTAAAGAGTCAACTTTTGAAGTGAAATTGGTTAATATTTGAAATATTTGTAAATCTCGGAAATCTCTGGAGTCTTTTTCAGTAACCTAAAATATTATAAATCCTATGCAATCATTTCAAATCTTTCGAAATTCAAGGGAATTCTTTCAATTAAGTCGCATCTTAACCAAAATATTTGAAATTATCTTCAAATCTTTGAAATTCTACGAAATCCTTTAAATCTTTGTGAAATTCTATGCATTTTATATAAAAATTATAAAATATTTAGAATTTTTATAACTATTTGAATCCGTTAAAACCCACTTAAAATCATTCCACAAAAATCCTTGGGAATCTTTAACATTATCTAAAGTCCCTTGAAATCATTAAAAATAATACCCTAAAACCTTTTAAATCCTATGAAATCGTTCAAAATTCTTATGAAGTTTATATGGCATTCTCTGCAATACCGTTGTGCTTTAATTTGTAAAAAATCCTCAAAATCTTTGTAATAGTATTAAATCCCTTATAATTAATTCTTATGCAATCCGTTGCACAGCCGTAAAAGCTTTAAAATCTTTTGAAATTCCTGATTACTTTTTAAATTATTTATAGCTTTTAAAACTCCTTATGTAACGTTCAAAAGCATTGATCATTCCTTAAAATAATTAAAATCCTTGATAATTCTAGCAATTCTCTTCATAGTACATAGTTGAAATCCTGTAAAATCTTTTGAATCCCTTGAAACCTGCTGAAATATTTTTAAATCCCTGGTAATTTTTGAAATCTTTTCAACACTTTTTCGAGTAATTGTTTATTTATTGTCTACAATGTCAATATTTTCCACTCGACTCATTTTCAAGAATAAAGCGTTATTATTTTATAGAAGCGATAAAAGTATATGTAGCAGTTATTCATCGTGTCAGTTCTTTGACGAACTTCTCGAAAAATTAGCTTTTTGTTCTCTGTCATTTCATCTACTCAGAATAAATGAAGATTTTGCTGAAATTGTACTCTAGGCTTCCATACGATTCCTGCATTCTAGACGTAAGTGTAATACAATATTAAAATAAATGTATATGATAAATATGCGATATATGTTCCCGTACTTAAGAGCTTACTTATCAGTAGTGCATTATTGTGGATAAAGAAACAAAAGTATGAAAATACAAAACAGATATATGTGGAACTGTATTGCAATTTCTTACGTCTAGCAGATCTTAACCGTCATCATACATTCTTACAGCTTTCCATTTGCTGATTCATAGGAGATAACGGATGTAGTGTAATGGAAGCCTAAATTTGAAATCATAAAGCAGAGATAACGTTGGATCAACCAAAATTGATTTGTGCACAAAAATCTTCTCTTCTATGTAGTAGTATAAGTATATATGTTTTTGAAAAAACTATGTCATTTAACAAAGTAGTATATCAGCATATGCTCACAGTTTAAACAAAGGTTCCAGAAAAACACATTTACGAGGCTTACATTGTTGTTCACATGATGACATACTATTCGTATTCCTAATTTAAACTAGTATGAAGAAACTGATGTACTCGTACCCTAATGTACTAACACTGACAAAAATAATCGCGATACAAAAACACGCGAAAAGCGAGTGTAAATATATATGCACAGGAAGAACTAAGAATAAAATTTGTTGCAGGAAATTTTTTAGAGCGATAAAGTTTTGTTCAGCCAACTTCGCGTCTTTCAAAATACATGTGTTTGCCATGAAAAAACAAAAGAAAGTTTAACCGATATTTATGTAAAGTTTATCCTGTGAAGTTAATTTTTGTTGCAAAGAATCTTTCGTCAAAAATCGATGTATAGTTTATCTTCTGTTTTTTCTGTGTGTGTTTCAGTAGGGACAGACAAACCATCTTACTTTATTATTGTTAATTACACTGGTCAACGAAATTCGAGCAATAATTTCATCAAACGCAAAGTGTTATTTTCCGAAATATATATAGTTCAAATAAAAAATAGCGCTATAAGTTACGTATATACTTACAGCCAAATATTCACAGTTTTCAAGTAAAATCTGGTTCACAAGATATATAAAACATCTGTTTCTGTATAGTTGACAATTTGACAGTGTATGTATATTCAAATCGAATCATTGTACTCGACTTTCTTTGAATTTATTGGAATGACTACATCACTACTAAAATTAACGTAATTAGTCCTGAATTTTCTAAGATCCTCTTAAAATTCAAGAGTTTGAGCGTTTAAGAATACAATAGCTAAAGGTATCCGTTGGCTTTAGAGTTTCAAGAGAGATATCGAAAAACTACTTCCAAAGAAACATTTTTGATTTCATGAATACGTAGTTCATTTTTTTTGACCAGTTCAGAATTTTTAAAAGTTTAAGTTACTGGTATTGAGAAACTTCGTAAATGTCAATTTTTTTCTTACAAAATTAGGCGCAGATGCAGATTTCCCTTAAAACGGCATTGTTATAACGATGCATGATGGATGTATTTCTAGAGGAAATTTCCATCCCGAAGATGAAACACCCCAGTGGATACGCCCTAACCAAACAAACCAAGCACCTCCGCACCTCCTAACAATTTTTTCTTTTATATATACGATTCCAGGACCACCAATATGCTGTTAATTTCAACCCGCCAACTAACTAATATTTTCGCTCATAATCCTCTTAAGCATACTCCTAGGAGCGTTCAGATAAACATCCCAGATAACAATCGTGCGTCTCACATCACCGCCGCATTGTGTGATTATCATGCTGTGCGAGAGTAGATTCATTTCGTCATCACGGGATGATGGTCACGTAGCTGTGAGCGTTATGACACGCATTTCACTATCACATATGCCTTCACGAAATGCGTGCAATCAGAGTTTTTTTTTACACAACTGCTATATTATGTTTTTAGTAATAATGCACTTTTTGTGCCACACTCTTCACCGCACGCTATATGCCGACATTTTGCCCTAAGCACCTGGCGAGCATGATAGATGCACAATGTGCTACATATCATGCAGACCGTGTGCGGGCACTATGCGGGATTACTTATTACCCTCAGAACGTGCTGTCACTGTGCTTCCATTGTTGCCGACATCGTGCTTGCACGCCATGCGCCCATGTGCGTCCGCATGCATTGTTATCTGGGTAAATTCCACAAAAAAATAGTGTAAGAGGGAAAAAGTCGACTTGTCTTGGTTCAAACTTTCCAAAACATATTTTACAAAAAATTTCATTTATAAATACTGTATTTATTGAAAAATCTTGCTTAAAGCATCATCAACCAGCTTTTCGAAAATGTATAAAATATTCACATAAATATAAATAATTTTATATTTATTTGAATATTTTCTTATTCTCTTATTATTATTTATTATTATTCATTATTTCGAATGAAAAATCACAATGTGCATGCGATATCGCACGCACGTTATATGAATCTCAATTGATGGCACATATGTGTGCATATGTGCGGTTTGATCCGCATATATGCGTTTGAATACGCCATCATTTTGCAAGCATTTTGTTATCTGGGATACGATTCATACGACAAGAGAGAAGCGAATTTTATATAGCTAACCGTTTCGAAGCGTACGGTCCACAACTTCACCGAAGGTGGTAACCACAAGGGTATTTCCCAGCGGACAACTACATACATGTAGCAGTGCCAGAAGGCCAGAAGCATAGGGCACCTTTAATACATCAACCTTTCAAAAAGGATGATGATAGGCTTAAGGCGCTTCCTCAAGCCTTATTTTTAGCCCATGTATTCTCTTGCGCATG